>JAQQSS010001620.1:926-14744 GCA_028646465.1 Rhinoceros unicornis | reverse complement strand
GATCAATTGCTATTCTTGCTGTACTTATGTAAATAATTGGGCCAACTCTATTGGAACTAGACTTATTTTGCAAACTAGTTAGTTTTAATTTGGCTATCTTAATAAAAATGAGGGTGATTTTAGAGAGAAAAATTATATTTCAGTAAAAACTGTAGTATACATTGCAGTATACATTGTTGTCTTTTGAGGTTTTTGTTTTATATCTGTTGACTGGACTGGATCCTGATTTCTTCTAGTCTCCTAAAATATCTGGCTGCAGATCTCTAAACTAACGTTTTTGATTTTTTCCATCATTTTCATTTGGAATCACTGAAAACTGAACCTGCCCTTTTTCCTGAAGCCTTACAAACCAAAGCTGATGGACTTGATATAAATTTAAGAGATTACCTGACGACATCATCAGAGACATCTTAAACTGCAAAAGATACTTTGACGCTGACGTCTAAACATCTTCTTAAGTGGCTGTCCTCTGAACTCAGACTCTGGTTTACAATTTGCTCCAACCATTAACCTTGTTTTTCTTTTGTTTACATAGAAATGCTTCCATTAAATACTTAATTGCTTGCTTCCACAATATAGGCGTAACCTTGAGAGCCCACCTGCATCACCACCTTCTAAAATGAACTTAATTGAACTGATCTATTACCAGGACTAAGAAATGTGTTCAGTGAGATTCATCTACCAACTCAGCTTCTGGACTATGAAACTTCTTTAAGTTTCAAAAGGACTGTGAAACTTTTAGTTTCAAAGGCGGAACTGTGGGAGATCAAGATTTGGCCACCTGAAATCTATCTCTTTATCTTGATTGTTTTCTCTGAGGGACATTTGAGGTCCCCCACTAACTGCCTAAAGAATTTGACATAGTAACTCCTTCCTGGAACAGATCTTCTATCTGATGGCTGTAATATAATGTAAAATAGATGTTACAATAGAAAAGGCGTCAACAAGCCCATCTTATGTCTCTGGCCACATTCTTTGGATGGCCCTGCAAGGAGTTGCCAGACAAACATTTACATTTATAAGGGAAATCTCCATTTGTAAAGGTATCTCCCTCTCTGTTTTGGGAAGAGGGGGGATGGCCTCATTTCTACAGACTTATCACTGGAAGTTGAGGCCTTAAATCTGCATAATAACCTTACTCTTGTTTACTGTGCTTTAGTGGTAATCTCCTGTAACTGACTCCCCCCACCCCCAAAATCCTCCTTTGTCTTTAGCTGAACATGGTATTTAAGACGAAAATTTCTGCTATTGTGTTGAAAAATGCAGTGTCCCTGCTTTCTCCCATGTATACATGGAGAGAGTGTCCCAACACTTGTAGGAGGGGCAAATCAAGGAAGACATCCTGAAAGAGGCTGTCAAGAGAGCAGTCAAGGTGGGTCTCAGTGAGTTCCAGCCCCTGCATCTCTTATTTGGCCTGGGATGGCGTCTCGCCTTTCCTTCTGAGATAGTGTCGGGGGAAGAGGGAGAATCTCCCTCTGCCCTTTTCCTTAAGGTTCTCATAGCTGGCCAAATAATTAACAAGACAGGTTAGCAGGAGAAAATAATACCAAGTTTAATAACATGTATACATGGGAGAAAGCAGGGACACTGCGTTTCTCAACTAAATTCTCGTCTTAAATACCACGTTCAGCCAATGACAAAGGAGGATTTTGGGGTTGGGGGGAGTCAGTTACAGGAGATTACCGCTAAAGCACAGTAAACAAGAGTAAGGTTATTATGCAGATTTAAGGCCTCACCTTCCACATTGATAAGTCTCTAGAAATGAGGCCATCCCCCCTCTTCCCAAAACAGAGAGGGAGATACCTTTAAAAATGGAGATTTCCCTTATAAATGTAAATAATTGTCTGGCAACTCCTCGAAGGGCCATCCAGGGAATGTGGCCAGAGAGACAGAACTTCCCGATAAGATGGGCTTGTTGGTGCCTTTTCTATTGTAACCTCTATCCTACATTATCTATGCAGCCATCATGATAGATCTGTTCCAGGAAGGAGCCACCATGTCAAATTCTTTAGGCAGTTAGTGGGGGAGGTCAAATGTCCCTCAGAGAAAACAGTCAAGGTAAAGAGATAGATTTCAGGGTGGCCAAATCTCGATCTCCCACAATAGACATCCATGCCAGGGGGCCCTGGGGGCCGGGCAGCTGCCCTCTGCCCAGCTACAGCCTTGTGGGCTGTGGGCACACAGTCGTCCTTGAGAAGCCATGTCTCCCGTCTTCCATCTCCCACTTCCCAACATCCCGTCTTTGGAGAGGCCGTTAGCAGAGGGGGCGGGAGGAGGGTGGGATGGAAGTGGCGAGGAGTCGGGTCTGCCTTGAAGGATTATTAGTCCTACAGCACTAGAGTGCTTAAAGACCAGGATGAAAAATAAAAAAGTGAAAAACAAAACCAGCAAGCCGATTACCCTAAAGAAGCTTCCCTGAAAGAAAAGGGGGAAAATCAATATTTAATTCAGACTTCATTGATTTGCAGTTTGGATACCACACTTAGCACTCAGTTTTGTTCAGATTTCTCCATGAGAGATTATTACGGAGTTTCTGGCAGTGGATGCTAAGTGCCTTGGGGAGAGGCTGTGGTAGAGGACAGACGGACAGGGGACTTCCCCTTCAGTCAGCTTTCCCCTCTCTCCCCCTCCAGCTCCAGAGCCTCCCCACCCCCGAGGGCATGGCAGGCAGCGGCGGCCTCCGAAAGCCAGGAGGGAGGTGAGGAGAACACATATGGTCTGTTCTCCAGCCTCTGAACAGAGCGATATCCAAGCCCTCCCCAGAAGAGCTGCCTGCACTCACACACACACAGACACGCACACACACCCCATCATCATCAAAAATGCCCTCATTTTTTAGTGATGCAAACTGAAGTATCTAGGGATGAAAGATCATCATATCTGTAATGACAAGAGATTTTCACATATTGAGGTATATGGGGTAATGATTCGGGTTTAATACTGATTCGGCTTGAACTAAAAAGCCTGATTTATGGCCTATCAAACACACATTGTACATCTGTTTAACCATTAAAGTAAAGAATGCACTCTCTTAAGATAAGAATGCACACTTCCCCTCCTCCGGCCTATTGGTAACACCCAGCCCGGATTAGTCCCTTTCCTGATGGTCACCTTGACCTGCTAATTTGCAACTAAATACCTCTTTGAAATTTTGGTGAAAATGTATCCTGGGCGTGTTTAATGTGTGTTCTTTGTTCTAAAGAGACATAAGACTGTACTGAAAACCATGCTTCACTGGAATGCTTTCTAAGGCCTTCCCGGGTTATGATCCTCACTCTGGCTCAAGTAGACTCATCTTATTTCTCTTATCTATAGAATAGTTATTGGTTATTTTGCATCAACAGTAACCTACTCTAAAATACCTCAGAAAAAAAAAGACCAAAAAATCTTAGAAGAGAATCCTCAAAACTACACACAGTCTCCCCTTTTCCTTCCTCAGGCATTCTCTCTGAAGTCTAGCCTAAACCCATGTGGGTGCAAAGGAAGCAGGTCCCCTCTGTCCTAACATTGGCTGGCAGGGAGACTGGCTGCTCACTGGCCCCCCACCCCACCCCAGGCACCCAGCAGACGTGGAGGCAGCCACCTTGCGCTCAAAGAAAAAGTGGATGTCTCCTGCGCATGCTGCCAGGCTCTCAGTCAGCCAGCCCCTCAGCAGACGCAGTGGTACATCCACTCTGCTGAGCTGCTGGGGCGTGGGGCATGTGTGGTGGGACAGGAGTGGGAGAAAAATGGAGAAGTATGATTTTCTGTCTTCTCCGCCAGCATACAGTCTAGATGGGGACATACATACACCTGGGGCACCAGAATCAGAGAGCCCCGAGTAGCAGTAAATCGCCTGTGCTGCACTAGTGGGTTAGACAGTGATAAAATCAATTCATTCATTGAAATCAACAATACACAACATTCTTTCCCAGCCCTCCAGAACTTGTTACAATCTTCAGTGCTTTATATCCATTACCTCAGTTGGTTCTTGTTCAGAATACTAAGAAATGGTTAGGGCTGGAATCACTTGTCCCCATTTTTCCGATGAAGACACAGAGGCCTGGGAAGTTGTGTAAATGAGCAGCATAGATTAGTTAGTGGCAGTGCTGGACCAGAACCCAAGTCACTCCCCACACCACTGCTCTTTCCACAGTCTTGCTGCCTGCGAGGGCTTCTGCACTTGCCACAGAACAGCCAGGTCTTTGATCTGGACAAGCTCTCGGCCATCTTCTCCGGCTCTCCTCCTCTCTCAGCCCAGCAGCAGATCCAGCCAATGTCCAGCTATTCCACCCTTCTCAGAACTTCTCTGAAAGTTCCAGAGGGATTGTGGAGGCGCAGCATTTGTGTAGGAGTATATGGTGTGGTGACAGAGTTTGGATTCTAAACACCTAGCTTCCCAGTCTGGCTGCAGGTGGGGATGTCCAGGCGGCTGTTCCCCTGTGAAGCCTCAGGACTCCTTTTGGCCCCACTGGTTCCTATCTTCTTCTCACCTCTCCTTCCCAGCCTCTGGAATGTGCCGGAGACTCGGTCTGCCTCCTTTTCCTCTGAAAAGCTGCCCCCGCCACACCTCTCTAGGGGTTCTCCTTTTTCTTTGCAGTAGGATGCTGTCTCCCCAGTTCCTGTTTCCTTGGTACCCGCCAAATATGCAGATAAGTGATTTTCCTCTTTAGGATTTTAGGGCTCATTGCTCAGGGGAATGGATGGGAGATAAAATTATCAAGCAAGGGGAAGTGACAAAGTTTCCACAGTCTGTGGGCATTTACATAGTCTTGGCCTGTCCTGTATAAAGCTCTCTTCAGAGATATTAAGAAAAGATAGGGCCCTCACTTGCTTCCATCCTCTGATTGTATCACCCCAAGTGGCTATGTGATTTCCACCACCTTCGGACCATCCCTATGTTAGCAGAGGCCGCGCCAATTCCTTCCCCTTCTGGTGGTCCCTCTCCTCAGCACGTGGGCCTGAAAAGGCAGCTATGGAAGAACAGTTCCTGCCCCTCTGGTGACACCCAGTTCATTATCTCTCTGCCCTAACCGAAGTGCTTCTCTCTCAACACGGTCACACTAGCTATGCGGCCTGGACCAAGGCACCAAAAATTTTTAAGCCACAGGTTTCTCTTCGGTGAAATGGGGCCAAAAATACCTCCTTCCCAGTGTTGAGATAATGGATTTGCAAGTGCCTTATACATTACAAAGGGCAGTTCCATTGTGAGCTATTTATTGTAACTAAGTAAAAAACAAAGATCAATGCCTCTCATTAATAGCTGTGATTTATTGAGTGCCAATGAGGTGCTGCTTACTGTATTTAGTGCTGTAAATACAGGATTTCCAATACTCACAAAAACAGTAAGGGAGGCACTGACCCCACTTTATAAATAAGTTGTCCAAAACATTCAACTATGTGATGGGGCTGAAATTTGAACCTAAGTGTGTCTGCTTGTACAGTCTATGTTTTTTCTCTACCTCAAGCTGCCTTATAAACAAACCCCTAAACCATACTTCTATTACTGTGTTTATCACATCTGTGATGTGCTCGTCTATAGCTCTCTCTCCTAGGAGACATGAACTTGTGAAGGACTGAGACTCTACATCTTGGTCCTATCTCTGTGATTGTCAAATAGTAGGCGTTCACTGAGTGTTTATTGATTGATTGTGTAATATGGCTATTCACCTAGTCTCCTTTCTTCCTCAACGTGTTCAGAGGCCCAGTGTGGGGGTGGAAGGGTGGGGATTGAAGAACAGGGCCCTCTGCCACTCTCTGCTGAGGGCACTCTAAATCCGGGGCAGCAGGGGGAGGGATCCTGCCTCCTCCCAAAGTTCTAAGAGCTCATACATATTCATAGTGGGAGAAAACGATGAAAAGAGATATTTATTTTGTTTATTAAACTGGCGTCTCGGCAAATTTATAGCAGAAAATGAATAAATCTGTTTCCTCCTGTGTTTTCATAGTCTGAGAGTTGAATTGATGGTGCCTTCTCGCCTGGCAGGGGCAGGGAGCATGGAGATCTGGGCCATCACCTGACCAGAGTTAGCCTGGAGCAGCTCGCAGGGCAGACAGGCTCCACCAGAGGGGGAGGAGGCCCTCTGGGTGGGAGGATCAAGAAATAACACCTCCCTTTTCTCCACCAAAGTGAAAAAAAAACAAACAAACATAGAAGAGATAGACCCAGGAATTGCAAAGATGAAGATAACAAAAAGACTATTTTAACAAAATATTCAAATGTCCTTGCTAATGTCCCCCCCTCAAGTACTGAATTCATCCCTTGTTAAGAATTACCCAGAATTATCAAAAACTTGGAAATAATGCAAAAAGATGATTGCTTGTTCTCTCTGTTATGCTGGATGGTTGTCTAACAGCCTCACCAAGATTTGTTTAATTCTCCAGGAGAAATGTGTTTTGCTTGACTTCTCTTGACTAGGTATTAGGGTCCAGATTCATTAACATTCCATGTTAATTTGCAGATTTTTGTCTGATAGAGGTGCAAATAATTTCTGTTTGATAAAAAGATAACTGCAAAGGCTGTAGTTTTATTGCATTGTAGGATATTAGCTAGTTTTGTATCTAATTTAATAAGCTTATCTCAGCATTCCTTTCCTGGCTAACTATATAAATCTCTTCATCAAATGCTCTTAAGAACCAGCTTTAACGTTTCCTCATTAATGAATTAAACAGATCTTTGGCACATATTCATTCCATATTTGTATGGAAGTAACATTTTTAACTTTTTTGAAAATTACACTTTTTGGTTTTTTTGGTGAGGAAGATTGGCCCTGAGCTAATATCTGTGCCAATCTTCCTCTTTTTGCTTGAGGAAGATTCCTCTGAACAAACATCTGTGCCCATCTTCCTCTTATTTGTATGTGGGACACCACCACAGCATCGCCGCTGACGAGTGGTGTAGGTCTGCACCTGGGATCTGAACCTGGGCCACTGGAGTGCACCAAACTTAACCACTAGGCCGTGAGGCCGGCCCATGAAAGTTACACTCTGACCCACTTCCACCCTCAAGCTGCAAGGCCGTTCTGAAGAGCCAGAACATGCTCCGTCACGCCCCGACAGAGTAGATGGAGCAGTTCAGAGTGCGGATGGGGAGAGAGAATCCAGAAGGGGCTCACCACTCATACTCAGCTCCTTCTACAAAATCACTCATGGGTCAAGTCACTGCCTTGTTCCTCAGGTGGACTGAGAGAGGGCGGGGGCAAGAGAGCAGAAGTGTTCCCCTAGAGCAGTCCTTGCTCATGGAAACAGGAAGAGCGGAGAATGTGTCCTTACCTAACTGGGCCCACATGAGGAACAGCCACAATCCCAAAGGGAAGCCAGCCACTTGGCTGGTGGCCAAAGGAGGAAGACAGGCAATGGACATTTCCTGGTGAGGTCATTAGGACCACAACTCCAAGGTCATGGCCAATGGCTACTGGGACTCCATTTGCCTAGAGGGTGAGCCTTCTGTGACCCAGGGCTGTGTGGAGCCCAGGGCACCAGGAGTAGCAGGAGGTTTGGGAAGTAAACAGATTCTCTGGGCCCCCTAACTTTGTGTTACGTGCATTACACTCAGGTCCTGGAAACTCTCAACGTGATCCAACATCCTGGAGAATCAGCCCAGCCACAGCTCAGATGATTGTGGTCTTGCATTCAGACCCAGAAGAAGGCTGCATTTCAGCATTAATCAGGGAAGAGGAAGAAAATAACATTAATTTAGAAGCCTTTATGTACCAGGTACTGGGTAGATACTTTTGTATATTTTATATGTTGTAATCTTCATGACAGCTCTGTGAGTGAGAATTGTTATCTGCTAAGTAAAATAAAACTCAGAGGCTAAGTGACTTGTTCAAGGCTGCAGAGAGGTGGGATCAGACTTTAGGTGTGCAGCCCCAAAGCCTACATTCTTTTTTTTGTGTGTGAGGAAGATCAGCCCTGAGCTAACATCCAATGCCAATCCTTCTCTTCTTTTGCTGAGGAAGATTGTCCCTGGGCTAACATCTGTGCCCATCTTCCTCCACTTTATATGGGATGCCACCACAGCATAAGCCTACATTCTTAACATCATGCTGCCTCATTTGAGCAAGTAATGCAACATCTCTGGGGTCAGGGCTGCAGACGCAGGACTCAGCGCCTAGCTGCTGGGAGACCTCAGACAAAGTCGGACCTTACTTTTCTGCATGAGGGTCACCACCTCTGACCTCCCTACCACCTCCACAGAGAATACAAAGGTCTCAGAAGTTCCTTCAATTTCCATTGCAGTTTCTGTTTGAGTTGATTTTGCTTCTTGCCCTGAGAGTTCTCATACGAGCTAGCAGCAGTCACAAGATAATTAATGGTTGGAGCAGATTGAAGTTAAGATGGTCATTTAAGAAACCATGGTCCAGGCTGTGTCACTTCTTTTGGAAACGAGAAGTTTTGGGTGATGACTCTCCCTGCTCTTGGCTGACCACACCTAGCAAAAAACCCTCTTGTAGGTGGCTGGGAAGAGGAAGAATCCCCCTCTACCCTTTCCCTTAAGGTTCTTATGTCTGGCCAAATAATTAAAAGACAGGTTAGCAGGAGAAAATAATACCAAGTTTAATAACATGTATACATGGGAGAAACCAGGGAAACTGAGTTTCTCAACACAGTGGTGGCAATTCTCATCTTAAATACCATCTTCAGCTAAAGACAAAGGAGGATGTTGGGGGTGGGGAGGGAGACAGAAAGGAGACAGAAATTACAGTAATCAAGGATATGGGGATTTAAGTCCTCTCCTTCCATACTGAAAAGAGTTTCTAGAGATAAGGCCATCCCCCCCTCTTCCTAATACAGAGAGGGAGATACCTTTACAAATGGAGATTTCCCTTATAAATGTAAATGTTTGTCTGACAACTCTTTGCAGGGCCACCTAGAGAATGTGGCCTGGGAGAGACAGAATTTTTGATAAGATGGGCTTGTGGTGCCTTTCTTATTGTAACATCTAATTTACATTTTGTTACAGCCATCGTATGATAGTGGGTCCTTCCTGAAACAGGTCTTCTATGTTAAATTCTTTAGGCAGTTTGGGGGAGGTCAAATGTCTATCAGAGAAAATAATCAAGATAGAGATATATTTCAGGCGGGCCAATTTTGATCTCCCACATAGGCCATTCTACCCTTCACAGCCATGTACATGTTACCACTCCCCCGCCAAGAGCCTGGGAATCCTGCTCTGGCCGTGGAGATGATGTGTGCACAGGAACAGTCTATCTTTTTTCTCTCTCCCTCAACCTCAATCCAGGAGGGGCCAGAAACAGAGGCAGAGAGAGGGAGGATGAGTAGAGAGAAAAGGTAAACATCGCCCAGGCCCCTGCCCCACATAGCCCACCTGTAGCAGGCCCGGCCAGACACGGGGCTGTAACTTAAGTTGGAAGCTTTGATTATTATATTAATTTCTAAATTGAGACAGAGTTTGACAATTTAACATGACCCAAAAGACTTATTGTCTGAGAGTGATCAGAAAGTCCTGAGGGGCCGGCCCAGTCGTGCAAGCGGTTAAGTGCGTGCGCTCCGCTGCTGGGGGCCCGGGTTCGGACCCTGGGTGCGCACCGATGCACCGCTTGGAAAGCCATGCTGTGGCGGCATCCCATATAAAGTGGAGGATGATGGGCACGGATGTTAGCCCAGGGCCAGTCTTCCTCAGCAAACAGAGGAGGATTGGCAGATGTTAGCACAGGGCTGATCTCCTCAAAAAAAAAAAAAAAAGTCCTGAGACCGTGTGAGTTTTTGTACAGAAGCAGAGGAGGAAATTTCCCAGCTGAATACATTTTAAAGGGAAGTGGGAGACAAAATCAAATCCCTTTGTGATTATAGCCCTGGAGTCCTGTGTGTACAATGCCCAAGTCCCACCTCACAGAGGCGAATGTGTTCTGTGCTCTGCTTCTGAGTCTCTGCCCTAACTGTGCCCTGCAAAGACTGCCCGCCCACCCCTGGCCCTGTCAGGGCTCCGTCCTTCCCTCAAAGCCAGCCTGTTCCTTGTCCAGAAATGTTTGCCAAGCAGTGGCTGGGACTTTTTCATATCAGTCCCTCAAACCGACAGCACAGTCCCAGACACCAAATAAGCCTGTCATGGGCTGAATCATGTCCCCCCAAAATTTGTATGTTAAAGTCCCAACCCACTATACCTCAGAATGTGACTGTAGTTGGAGATAGGATCTTTAAAGAGGTAATTAAGGTAAAATGAATTCATTAGATGGGCCCTAATCCCAATGACTGGTGTCCTTATAAGAAGAAGAAATTAGGACACAGACACACAGAGGAAAGACCATGTGAGGACACAGGGAGAAGACAGCCATCTACAAGCCAAGGAGAGAGTTCTCAGAAGAAACCAACCCTGCTGGCACCTTGCTCTCAAACTTCCAGCCTCCAGAACCATGGAAAAATAAATGTCTGTTGTTTAGGCCACCCAGTCTGTGGTACTTTGTTATGGCAGCCATAGCAAACTAATACAGCACGCATCATCAATATTTGCTGAATTGTTTTTGAATAATACACATTTTAAGTATCATTTTAAATGTCTTTCTAACACTTCATTATATGGATGTTTCATATTTTATTTATCCAGCTCCTATTGTAGAACTTTTGATTGCTTCCAAATGTTCTCGACTATAAAGAATGCCTCCATGAACATTATTGTTCAAAGAACTTTTGGTGTTCTGTGGAATTATTTCCTTAATCATAAATTTTCATGAGCAGGATTACTTGTCAAAGACATGAACATGTTTATGGCTCTCAAGGACTGTAGCAATTTGGAACACCATCAGCATTGAATGAGTGCACCCATTTCCTGAAAGCCTTACCAGACTAGAATTTATCAACTTGAAGTCACTGCATTCTGAGCCAGGGATGCTGCTTTTTTTTTTTTACCTCCTAGCTATTGCTCCTGTCCTTCAGGAGTCCTTCCACCCCTACTGCCAACACGATTTGCTTGCCTACGTTCTCAGATCTTTCTAAATCCTGGTGAGAATTCTCTTTCTCCAGGAAACCTGTCCTAGTTTATCTTGCATGGCTCCGGTCTTCCCCGTACTTTGCCTTTTCTCGTAGACTAATCTGTTTGGACGGAGTCAGCCCCCAGGTTGTTAGGCAATTTTGTGCAGTAGAGTAGTGGAGGAGGAGAGGCTCTAAGAGGAAGACACTGGAATTCCTGGATAAGGTGCCCCAGACTGAAATATTGAGATGAGTTAGTAAAGTAAAAGAAACGTGATCAGATTGTACCTAAGCTAGTCAAGCAAGTCACAGTGGTTGAAGAGGCCTTTGAGCATGTTGGGCTAGGGGCTAGGGATGGGGATGGAAGCAGATGGTTCCAAGCGACCAGCATCCAGGCTGCCGATGAGGAGTGATGACAATCAGAGCCGTCCAGGCAGGTGGGGAGCATACAGCGAAGGGTTTGGCACCATGCTAATGAGTTCAGCTTTTCACTAGAAAGAGAGAGGGAGCACTGGAGGAGTCAAAGCAGGTGAGCAATCTGATCGGATTTGGCTTTTGTCTGTCTCCAGCCACATGGGGGCTGAGTTAACAAGGGGAGATACTGGAAGCACAGCGGTCTGTCAGAAGGCTGTTTATATTCCTCCAGGGGAGAGAAATCCAGGGCCTGAACCAGGCCTCCTCAGTGTTTTTATGTGTGCTGGTGCTGTTTCCACAGTGAGTCTGCCAGGTGGGACTCCTGGCGGCCAGGACTGTTTTCTCTCCTTTATGTCTCTCCTGAGGTGGTAACGCCATGCTTGGCACAAGGTGCTGGTCACCTAAACATTTGTGAGAGTGCAGGGTCTTTCCCAGGCCCTGGACTGGGGGTAGGAACATCCAGGGGAGAAGGAGCCACCATTCCTCTATCTTCAGGGAGCTTCCAGTCTATGAGAGAGATCTAGAAACCATAGAATATCATCATTCAAAAGGGCCTCAGAGATCATCTAGTGAAATCTTTCACTTTACAAATGGGAAAATTGAGGCTCAGGGGAAGAAAGTGACACAAAACTAGAATCCAGATCTCCTGTCTCCTGGTCAATGGCAGAAGCCGCTTCAAAGCATTTTTCACGGAGGTCACATGGTCCCTGCTTTGGGGAAACTTCCAGCCAGGCATGCAAAGCCCCACATGTAGCCAGTAGTGAGGGTGGAATGCGAGCCACAGGTGCAGCATAGACTAACACTCAGGAGTAAACCAATACAGCACCAAGTGGTGAGGGCACACGGGTGGGGAGGGAGCAGTGACTGAACACCTACTGTGAGCCAGGCGCTATGGTCATGGTTTCCACCAATACAGAAACTATCCTCACCACGCAGCTGTGAGTGCATATGGTTCTTCACTTCCACGTAAAAGATGAAAACTCGACAGCTCAGGCTGACTCAGAGCCCTGACTCAACCAGGGCTGGCTGCCTCCAAAGGCATACTCTCCCAGGGCACCACGCTGCCTCCACTGGAAAGGCCCAGGGTTTGGGGTGATAGGATGTGGTGTGGTGGCAGAAGACATCCATGTGGTGTGGCGGAAGGAACGTAGAAGTGGGAAGCACAGACTCAGGTGTCTATCTCAGCTCTGTCCCTGCTACATAGTATCATGGGACTTGAGGAAATTATTTAACCCTTCTCAGGCTCAATTTTCTGTAAAATGAGGTGAAATCTGCCCTACCTACCTTACAGGGTAGTTGAAAGTCTCGACCATGGCAGTATGTCAGAAATCTGTGAACTGTAAAGAAAGTTCTGTGTCAGTGAGAGGGAGCCTGAGACTCGGAGCATCTCCTGCAGACTGTGGTCATAGTATTACAGAGATGGGGATACTAGTTGCATTGAGGGGGAGCCAATACTGAGCAGGACTAACATAGAGCCAGGGCTTGTGCTTCTTGGCTCCATTTTTCATACAGTTAAATACCCCTATAAACTAAAGCATTTGCCAAATGAGCAACTTCTATGTGAGTATCTGCTACTTATTTTTTGTAATAAGCTTCTGAAACCTGGAAGTGGCTTCTCCATAAGATACAGAGATCATGGCCTGTGTCTGGCTCAGCAGTCTCAGAGCAACCAAGAAGGAAGGAAATCCACCACATGGGGTAACATTGGAGAGTCTGGGAGTCTGGAGGTGGATTCTGGCTCTGTCCTTTGCTAGCCTTGTGAGTTGGGAAGTTGTCTTACCTCTTTGAGCCCCAGTGTCCTCATTTGCAAAATGGTAGAACACTAGAAGCCCTCTCATTCAATGGGATTGGGACTAGTGGTAAGGAGGTTATCTGAAAAAGTCACTTAAAGCAAGAAATCATAAAAAACAATAAATATTTACTTTAAATGTTTAGTTTCAACTTAAAAAAGCTAAAAGTACAGGTGTAGGTCAATCTTTGGATGTAAGGCCAGGTCTTTTGGATCGCTGATTGGATTCCAAGATGATTTTCTTTTTTTTTAATTGTGAACTTTTGTTGTACATTATTGTTTATCAGTCACCATATAAGTGCATCCCTCCACCCCTTGTGCCCACCCCACACCCTCCTTGGCCCCTGGTAACCACCAAACAGTTCTATCTGTGCGTGTGTTGGTTTTTCTTCCACATATGAGTGAAATCATGCCATGTTTGTCTTTCTCTTTCTGGTTTATTTCACTTA
Organism: Rhinoceros unicornis; assembly: GCA_028646465.1. Classification (NCBI taxonomy): domain Eukaryota; kingdom Metazoa; phylum Chordata; class Mammalia; order Perissodactyla; family Rhinocerotidae; genus Rhinoceros; species Rhinoceros unicornis. The sequence continues at coordinate 1,184 of JAQQSS010001620.1, read as the reverse complement.
ACATAATACCCTCCAAGCCCATCCATGTTGTTGCAAATGGGACAATTTTGTCTTTCTTTATGGCTGAATAGTATTCCGTGGTATACATATACCACATCTTCTTTATCCATTCATCAGTCGAGGGACATTTGGGTTGCTTCCATGTCTTGGCTATAGTGAATAATGCTGCGATGAACATAGGGGTGCATAAGCCTCTTTGGATTGTTGATTTCAGGTTCGTTGGGTAGATACCCAGTAGTGGGATAGCTGGATCATAAG
>JAQQSS010001618.1:8132-23570 GCA_028646465.1 Rhinoceros unicornis | reverse complement strand
CCACTACCAGAGGACCCAAGATCTTATTTTGTATCTAATTTGGAAATCAGGAAATATATGAGGAAATTATTCTGTAGTTTTATTTCTACCAACCTCAGTAATCTTAAATATTCTGCACACACTGTTTTCCTTCATTAGCAATTACTAATTAATCACCTAATTCCTTTGTAATGTTTTTAAGGTTTATACATTTTTGACCCACACCATCTTTGGGTAACTGGTCGCATTAATTACTTATGTATCTTTCTTTTTTGTGGTTTATCTTATTTTATTTATTTATTTGTTTTAACTTTTTGTTTATTGCAGTAACATTGGTTTATAACATCGTATAAATTTCAGGTGTACATCATTATACTTCTATTTCTGCATAGATTACATCATGTTCACCACCCAAAAACTAATTACAACCCATCACCACACACATGTGCCGAATTATCCCTTTTGCCTTCCTCCCTCCCCGCTCCCCCTCTGGTAACCTGTATCATTTAAACACTCTTTTTGTCACAAGTTTTCTCTTTCAAATTACAAAGTGAAAGTAAAAGGGATATTTTCCTTCTCATTTGGGGGAAACTAATGAACAACATAAATTGGTAGATGCACCATGTTTCCACATCTGTAAAGGGGATATACACTCCAGGGTGTTGTTATGAAGAACAATAGACAGGCTTTACAATAAAGAGCTGTACATGTTACTTTGAATTAGAATGAGTATGGCTTCAATTTTTTATATGACTATCAAAAAAAGAAATATACTTCTTTTTTCTAATCTAGACTTTATCTCATAATGATCTGTGAGCTCCTGATACCTCTCTTACACTCAGGCACATCTAACCACTTCAAATCACGCCTCTGTGTCCCGCCTGGTCATGCCAATCTCCCTATACAGGCATGTCCCCACAGGGGTCCTGACCTAACAAGCCCACATGCACATACACACAGTCCTATTCTTGGAAAAGATTTCCCAAAAGCAGAGGCAGAAAAAGAGTCCACGTCCGAGAGCTCAGGACGGAGAGCTGTTTACTCTCTCGTGTTCAGAATAGACTACACGCTCAAAGACCGTTTTGGCTTTTGTCCTATTATCATTCTTCTCTTGTAGTCCAAACCGATTTAGTTTATTCGTGTAATATACATTAACATGACTATGTTAAATACATTTATATTTATATCATACTAAACAATGTGTGTAGTGTTATAAAATTTTATTTTATTTAATAGATATTTAACACTACTGAATGCCAGGCACTGTTCTACACACTTAAGAAATAATAATCCTGATAAAAATCACATAGGATCAAATACTATTATTATTCTCACTTTACAGATGTAGCAATTGAAGCATAGAGATGTCAAATAACATGTCCATGTTCACATAATCATTACAAGGCAGAGCTGGGATTTAACCTCAGACACTGTGGCTCCAGAGTGTGTGCTCTAAACCACTATAGCATGCTATCTCTTGATAGAAAGATGATAGATGATAGACAGATAGATAAAGAGATAGATGAAAGATTGTTAGTGATAGATGATGATGAAGATGACAGACAGGTGATGATAGATACATAGATTTATGAAGGGAGAGACAGAGGGAGAGAGGAAGAAAAGGTTATGTATTTTGGCCTCTCTGCTTCTCTGTTACCACAAAAATAGCACAAAGGTTTGTTATGTATCAACAGCCAAAACTCACTTTGCAGGACCACCGTGGGTGTGGGCTCACAGAGGAGGGCTCACAGTGGAACATGGTGATGGTTACTGCTGCTGTGCACAGGGTCTCCCTGAATGAGTTAAGGATTCACTGGAGAAGTGGACAACTTTCAAGGCCAGAGCTCGACCACAGAAGCAGAGGTGGAGGCACCCCACAAAGGGGTGATCTGAGCCTTGAGAAGCATCAAGCATCTATTCCAGGGCTGGGACCGCACCTCCTTATTGCTCCCCCTTTTATAGGACGAATGTGAGAAGGTGGCCTTGTCAGTGGGGACATTCAGATTACCCTGGAGCCAAGAATAGAGGATTTGGTCACAGATATTTACAAGAGTTGTCTGGCACATTTACAAGAGATATTTACACCTGCTGCCAGCATCTGGGGACCTTCAGCCCATGAGAAGTTGTAATTCCTCTGGAACGATGGGAAGTTGAAGGTTGGTCTCAGCTCAGCCCCTTCAGCTGGCAGAAGAGGTTCCCTGGGCCAGCTAGCTCATGGCCCAGGCAATCCAAGCGAGCACCTGGGTGACTTTTAGCCTCTCTTCTCATTGCACGGAGGTGAGTTACGGTGGAGACTTGTGAGGCTGCCCTGTGCAAAACATCGTGGTCAGGAAACAAACAAATCATGGCTTCAAATATGAGCCCCGAATTTCAGAAAAATACAAAGTCTGAGTTGCAGAGTTGCAGAAATTGGTTTGCAGTCAAGCTGTAATTCACATGAAGAATTCTTGTAGCGTTTTCTAGGGTAAAAAAGGGCAAGAATTTTAATGTCTGTCAAGAAACACCATAGAGTGCTTGTGTATGTGTGCATCTACCTATCTATGCACGCGTATGTATACCTATATACACGTGTGCATATATATAAATATTCATATTCAGATAAGGTGTAAATGCTAACAAATCTATTTATCTGGGGAAGAAGATAGGAAAGGAAAGAGAGGACTGCAATGAATGTGGTCAAGATGAAGAAAGATAATAATATATACCATTTAGCTACTTCAGACAGAGAGAAAATCTTTCCAGGTCTCTGGTAACTAAGCTGCTTTAAGAAGGATGAAGACTTTCATACAAATATTAGGACTAAAAGACTCAAAATAGAAATATTGTTGGTACTACACAAATTAGTGAAAGGAGCATCAAACTGAAAGTCAAAAAACCTGATTCTAAAGCTGGCCTCACCACTCACAGGCTGTGTGACCCTAGATAAGCTCTTTAGACCAGCGTGGCCTGGATTTTTCTACTTCATTCTATCATTGAACAAATATTTATTGTGTGGCACTGTTCTAGGCACTGGAATATCAGGGGGGAAAAAGGCAGCATTCCAGCCATCCTGGAGCTCAGTTCTAGTAGGACTACAGTATACTCAGCAAAATGCGTGGGCTGAACTAGATCATCTCTACTGTCCCTTCTATGCCTCAGCATAGAGACCTGTGATTAGAGACCTGGGCACGTCTCAGGGTGACTGGGAGGCAGGCCAGTGTCCTGAGATCACAGAATAGCCAATTTGCCAAATGGACTTGCTGCTTATAACTCTTCAGTTTTAATTAACCAGATTTTGTTTGGCATCTGTGAGACCATTTTATAGAATAATAAATTCAGTTTGTCTTTGACCCAGGTCCCTATTGCTACAGCTCGAGGAGACTTCAGCAGCAAGAAGGGCAAGTCGGGGTAATTCAGAACAGCAGCCTAAAGATGGAGGGGTTTGTGGGAAAGGAGACAAGTAGTGACAGACAAAAGCAGGAGGGCTTCCCTGCTTCTCTGGAAAGCTTCCACCACCTCATCTCCCTTCCCTGACTTTCCGTCTCCCCCATTGCTCCTTTCAGAGCCTCGCAGATTGAGTTGATGTGAGAGAGGAAGGAGATGGGAAGGCCGCATGAGGAAAGGCCCTTAGAAAACGCCGGGTTTCCACAGAGAGTCCCACCACAGAGGAAGTTGAGAAATTCAACTTATATTTCTGTCTCTACCGCCATCTGGTGGTCGAAGTGCACATCACATCCTCGGAGCCATGACTGGTCTTTGCATAACAAAACCCCGCTCAAGTTTGATTGTTAAATTTCTAAACTTTTTCCAACTGGAATTTTATTTGACGGTTCATCTAGCTTCGTGACGGTGTCCCTCACTTTGACATGAAACTCCAGTCTTCTTTCAGGTCATCCCTAGTTTATTGAGGATTTTATAGACGAGATCTTTCTGCCCCAAAAATCTCAACCACGGAGGACCCATGACTGCCTCTCTCACCTTACCGTCCCCCTCCCACAGCACATTCTGGGCTCAACCCTAAGACATCACCACACCTCCCTGGACAATGATGAAAACGAGGAAGCCATCCTGATGGAGCAAGGTGGCAGAAGTGCAGATTCAGGCCAAATTCTGGGCGAAATCTTTGCTGCCAGGGACACTCCACAGAATCTTCATCTCTTAGAAATCACATAGGCAAAATCAACACTAAAAAGCAGAAAAGATGATGGTTTTTGGACACCAAAGGGACCAGGAAACCATCCAACTGACAATCCATCGAAAATAGGGCCTCTAAATTGAGAGCAAAACACTTAAAGAACAGCAGAGACAAGTAAGCTTGGCGTGATCAACACTGCCATGATCAAGACAAATCAGGACATAAAAAACACAGAGACTCCAAGACCTTGAGAGCCACAAAAATTAAAATCTGCAATCAGAGAAGATAGGGAGGAAGATGGGGACAAGGTCTGAAACTGTAAAGCCTTGCCCCAGGTGGAAGAGGTTCAGAAACTTAACAATCTTTGTTATTGCCCTGAGGCTGCGATGTGGCTACAGGGACAAGAGCTGGACAGATTTTTTGTGTGTGTGTGAGGAAGATCAGCCCTGAGCTAACATCACTGCCAATCCTCCTCTTTTTTTGCTGAGGAAAACTGGTCCTGGGCTAACATCCGGGCCCATCTTCCTCCACTTTATATGGGACACCACCACAGCATGGCTTGCCAAGCAGCGCATCCGTGTGCACCCAGATCGGAACCTTTCGCCGCAGTGGAGCACGGGCACTTAACCGCTTGCGCCACCGGGGCTGCCCCTGGACAGATTGTTTTTATTGGTGAAAGATGGTAACAAACAAGGCAGGAGCAATGAAGTATAGTCGTTCATTACTAAGCACTTGTGTGAAGAACAGTCAGCTGAGCTGGAGATATAAAAATAAATAAATAAGATGTGGAGCCCTGCTTACTGTCCCGAAAACACACAAATAAACAAGGGGGCTCTGCAGAGGAAATACATTAGAGTCACAAGGATTAGGAAACTTTCTAGTGGAAAAGACATTCAAGCCGACCCAAAAGGACACGGAGAATGGCTTCCAAGTCTAATGACATTCGAGAGGCGTGGAGACAGGAAAGGCAGGGGCTCTGAGGGAGGAGAAAGTAGGTTGGGGTTGGTAAAGCAGGAGGGGGACAGATGAAGGGTTAGGGATGGATGTCTCATACATCAGACTAAGGACTTTATTCTGCAGACAGTAGGGGCCACTATGCGGGTTGATAATAAGGAAAGTATTATGAGCCGTTTCCCATTTTAGAAAGAATACTCTCGTGGGAAGGATGGGTTAGAGGGACACAGAGAACGTGTTAGACGACGTTAGAGCAACATAGGCCAGACACGGTTGAGCCAAAACTAAAGTAGGGTCAGGGAGATACAGAAGGTCAGAGAGATGTGAGGAAGTGGATACAGGATGATGTGCTTCCATCTGGCGTATATGGGAGAGAGGAGGAGGGGAAGAGTAGAAGGTGCTTGAAAGTGCAGGAGGGTAGAGATTCAAATCACTAAGGAGAGCGGGACAGATGGAGGGAGAGTTTAAGGAGAAAGGAACATTTCCATTTTAGATATTTTGCATTTACTCTGGGTCACTCAGATGAAACTTTGCCCTGTGTGGTAAGCAGAATAATGCCCCCTCCCCAAGATTTCCACATTTGAATCCCTGGAGCCAGTGAATATGTTACCTTAAGTAGCAAAAGGGCCTTTGCATTTTTGATTAAGTTAAGGATCTTGAGATGGAGGCTTATAACCCCCAGGACTGTCAGAAAATGAATTTCTGTTGTTTTTTGCCACTACATTTGTGGTAATTTGTTACAACAGAAATAGGAAACTAATACATCTTGTAGTTGAGAAGCAATATACCTCAAAGCTCAGGCTCTGGGATCAAAAGCGTTTGAGTTCTTTTCACAGCTCCACCACTTCCTACCCATGTAAACTTGGATGTGTTAATTAACCCCTCTAAGTCTCTGTTTTCTCACCTGGAAAATGGAACTATCTAATAGAGTTTGTGTCTGGAAAGAGAAAAAGGGGAGGCAATGAGGTCTGCCGTTTTTTGTTACAAGCCTAATAGAAATACCTGATATTTTAAACCATGTCCATGAAAAACTTTGTTTAAAGGTAAAATAATTCTAGAATATTAAAATAGTTAGGGAACAAGGGGCTGGCCCGGTGGCGTAGAGGTTAAGTGCGCGTGCTCCACTGTGGCAGCCCAGGGTCCAGATCCCAGGCGTGCACCAATGCACCACTTGTCAAGCCATGCTGTGGCGGCATCCCATATAAAGTAGAGGAAGATGGGCACAGAGGTTAGCCCAGGACCAACCTTCTTCAGCAAAGAGAGGAGGATTGGCATGGATGTTAGCTCAGGGCCAGTCTGTTTTAGCAAAAACAGAAGGATTGGCGACAGATGTTAGCTCAGGGCTGATCTTCCTCACAAAAAAATAATACTTAGGGAGTTAAAAGGAGAAAAACAACTTCATTTCTATCTTCTAAGATGAAAACTCTGATACATTTCATTTTTAATTCCCATCAAAAAAAAAGTAACTACCATACTTGTGAGATTTGTAGAAAGTTCCATACAGTTAATATTAAATATACTCCTAATCAATACAAATTGAATTAACTATATTATGTTAAAATGTTAACACTATTCTGCTAAATTCTCACTGCACTTGTCTGACTTAAGGGCTTGGGACATGGTCAGCAGAGGAGATAGAAGTTGCTCTTTTACACAACAGCCAAGAAAGTGAAATAGACAAGATGCCGGGTGTTCACTACACTGTTAACTCCAAACAGTTCTAATGTCACTTCATAGACAGAAAGTACTAAGAAACTGAGAAAAGTGAATCACTCTACCTAATACTAAGCCAGACAAACTAAGTGAAAAAATTTCAAGCTTTGACAGCAAAAGAAACTTTCCACGCATAGAAATAAACTGTGATGGATGATTTGAGAAGCAGAATAATTGGGAGATAAGTCAGGATTCCGTTTATGGATAATTCTTAAAGTATAACACAGTAATGGCTTTTGAATGCTCTATTAATGGAGATTATGTCAGCCTGAATAATCTTAAATGCAGGCTTGGCCCTAAAATAACATAGAGGGTTTGTCTTAGAGGAAAACATAACACAACAGGACTCTCCAGGAACAGATGCTGTAGCAGGAGGAGATGTAGTCCTGGCAACAGAGAATCTATAAATATTGTGGGTCCAAGTACATGCACCACATGTGTAAGAAAAAAAGACACTAGTAGTATAAAAGGGAATCAAATGTAAGTGCGCTCATAAAAAAACTAAACTGTAGGAGGCATAGACCAGAATAAGTGCTTAAGTAGCTGAAATGGTATCACTTTATGTTGGAAACCTGAAAAGAAGTAAATAGATGATATAGAGTCCATGTCCAAAGACTTTATGCAGGCAGTAAATGGGAAGACTATAGCTCCTTTGACAACCAGTAGAAAAGGCAGCTGTAAGAAAAGTATAATCCAAGTTAATGATGTACATGTATGGAGTTAACGTAATTCAACAACCATTCATGATAAAATGATCAGAAAAATAAGAATAGAGGGAGACTTCCTCAACTTGATAAAGATCATCTACAAAAAACCTTACAGCTAAATAATAGTTAGTGGTAAAAGACTAATATTTTCCCCCCTATAATTGGGAACAAAGCAGACTTCCACTCTCAACACTCTCATTTGACATTTTTGGGAGTTCTAGCCAGTGCAATAGGCAAGAAAAGGAAAGAAAAAGCACACAGATTGCAAAGGAAGAAATAAATATGCTCCTATTTTTGGATGACATGATTGTCTACATAGAAATTCCAAGGAATCTACCTATAAACTCTAGAACTTATAAATGAATTCAGCAAGGTTACAGGATGCAAGGCAAACATATGAGAATCAATTTTATTTCTATATGCTAGTAATGAACACACAAATATGAAAATTTAAAAATGCAATACTATTTAAAATCTCTGAAGCCTTTCTGAAAGTGACTATCTCCCCTTGAAAACAGGCCTCTTGCAAAGGATCTCCTTCATCCCTCTCCAGAAGAGGAAACACAAGAAGGAGTGCCTGGTGCAGAGCCCCACTTCCTACTTCATGGATGTGAAATGCCCAGGATGCTATAAATTCACCATATTCTTGGTCATGCAGAAAGACTCACAGAAAGAAAAGTAAGCTTACAGAAGATGCTCCTTCACACAGAAGCAGCTCTAAAAGCACCCTGAATCAAGATGAGTGGCAAACCATCCCCATGAACACATTGGAATTTTAAAAATTGTTCAAAAATGAAATATTTTGGTATAATTCTAACAATACATGTGCAAATTTTGAATGCTGAAAACTATACAATATTGATAAAAGAAATCAAAGAATATCTAAATAAATGGAGAGACATACTGTGTTCATGGATTGGAAGATTCAACATAGTAAAGATGATGATTCTTCCAAATTGATAAACAGGTCCAACTCAATTCCTATCAAAATCTCAGCAAGATTTCTATTAGGTATAGACAAGATCATTCTAAAATTTATATGGAAAGGCAAAGGAACTAGAGCAGGTAAAAACAGTTTTGAAAAACAAGAAGAAGAGGAAGGAAATCCATCTGCCTTATTTCAAGACATTATATAGTTAGAGTAATCAAGACTGTGTGTTATTGGCAGAGGTACAGACGCATAGATCAATGGAACAGAATAAAGAACCCAGAAATTGTGGGCTGGCCATGTGGCCTGGTGGTTAAGGTTGGGGCGCTCTGCTTTGGTGACCCAGGTTCACAAGCCCAGATCCAAGGTGCAGACCTATGCCACTTCTCAGCCATGCTGTGGTAGTGACCCACTTATAAAATAGAGGAAGATTGACACAGATGTTAGCTCAGGGATAATGTTCCTCAATCAAAAAAAGAGGGACATTAGCAATAGGTCTTAGCTCTTTCTTTGAAAAGATAAACAATATGGACAAACCCTTAGCCAGACCCACTAAGAAAAAAAGAGAGAAGGTGCAAATAAATAAAATTAAAAATGAAAGAGGAGAAATTACAAAGGATATCACAGAAATACAATGGATTATAAGAGAATACTATGGAAAACTATCTGCCAACAAATTGGATAACCAGAAGAAATGAATAAATTCTTAGACTCATACAAGCTTCCAAAACTGAATCCAGAAGAAATAGAGAATCTGAATAGACCAACCACAAGTAAAGAAATAAAAGCAGCAATCCAAAACCTCCTATAAAACAAAAGCCCAGGACCAGATGACTTTTCTGGAGAATTCTACCATACATTCAAAGAATTAATACCTATCCTCAAATATTCTGAAAAATTGAAGAAGATGGAACACTTCCTAACTCATTCTGTAAGGCCAATGTTACCCTGATACCAAAACCAGAAAAGGACACCACAAAGAAGGAAAACTACAGGCCAATATCATTGATGAACATAGCTGCAAAAATCCTCAACAAAATATTGACAAATCAGATACAGCGATACATTAAAAGAATCATACAACATGACCAAGTGGAATTCATACCATGGATGCAGGGATGGTTCAACATCTGCATATCAATCAATGTGAAAAACCACACTAACAAAATGAGGAATAAAAAGCACATGATCATCTCAATAGATGCAGAGAAAGCATTTGACAAGATCCAACATCCGTTTATGATAAAAACTCTCAATAAAATGGGTATAGAAGGAAAATACCTCAACATAATAAAGGCCATGTATGACAAACCCACAGCCACATCATACTTAATGGTGAAAAACTGAAAGCCATCCCTCTGAGAACAGGTACAAGAGAAGAGTTCCCAGTCACACCACTCCTATTCAACATAGTACAGGAGGTTTTGGCCAGAGCAATTAGGCAAGAAAAAAAAATAAAAGCTATCCAAATTGGAAAGGAACAAGTAAAACTCTTGCTGTTTGTAAATGATATGATTCTATATACAGAACCCTAAAGAATCCACCAGAAAAGTAATAGAAATAATCAACACTACAGCAAAGTTGCAGGGTACAAAATCAACTTACAAAAATCAGTTGCATTTCTATACATTAATAACAAACTAGCAGAAAGAGAAGTCAAGAATACAACCCTATTTACAGTTGCAAAAAAACAAATAAAATATAAGAGAATAAATTTAACAAAGGAGGTGAAAGACCTTTACACTGAAAACTATAAGACATTATTGAAAGAAATTGAAGAAAACATAAAGAAACAGAAAGATATTCCATGCTCATGGATTGGAAGAATAAACATAGTTAAAATGTCCTTATTACCTAAAGCAATCTATGGATTTTATGCAATCCCAATCAGAATCCCAATGACATTCTACACAGAAATAGAAGAAAGAATCCTAAAATTTATATGGAACAAGAAAAGACCCGGAATAGCCAAAGCAATCCTGAGAAAAAAGAACAAAGCTGGAGACATCACAATCTGGGACTTCAAAATATACTACAAAGCTATAGTAATTAAAACAGCATGGTACTGGCACAAAAACAAACATGCAGATCAATGGAACAGAAGTGAAAGCCCAGAAATAAAACCACACATATACGGACAGCTAATTTTCAACAAAGGAGCCAAGAACACACAATGCAGAAAAGAAAGTCTCTTCAATAAATGGTGCTGGGAAAACTGGATAGCCATATGCAAAAGAATGAAAGTAGACCACTATTTTATACCATACGCAAAAATTAACTCAAAATGGAGTAAAGACTTGAATGTAAGACCTGAAACCATAAAACTCCTGGAAGAAAACATAGGCAGTACACTCTTCAACATCAGTCTTAGCAGCATCTTTTCGAATACCATGTCTACTCAGGCAAGAGAAACAAAAGAAAAAATAAACAAATGGGACTATGTCAGACTAAAGAGCTTCTGCAAGGCAAAGGAAACCATGAACAAAATGAAAAGACAACCCACCAACTTGGAGAAAATATTTGCAAATCATATGTCCAACAAGGGGTTAATTTCCAAAATGTATAAAGAACACATACAACTCAACAACAACAACAAAAAACAACCCGATCAAAAAATGGGCAGAAGATATGAACAAACATTTTTCCAAAGAAGATATACAGATGGCCAACAGGCACATGAAAAGATGTTCAACATTACTAATTATTAGGGAAATGTACATCAAAACTACAATGATATATCACCTTATACCAGTCAAAAAGGCTATAATTAACAAGACAAAATATAGCAAATGTTGGAGAGGATGTGGAGAAAAGGGAACCTTAATACACTGCTGGTTGGAATGTAAACTGCAGCCACTATGGAAAACAGTATGGAGATTTCTCCAAAAATTGAAAAAAGAAATACCATATGATCAAGCTATCCCACTACTGGGTGTTTACCCAAAGAATGTGAAATCAATAATACAAAGAGATTCATGCACCCCTATGTTCATTGCAGCATTATTCACAATAGCCAAGATGTAGAAGCAACCCAAGTACCCGTCAACTGATGAATGGGTAAAGAAGAGGTGTTATATATATGCAGTATACAATACATATACAATACAATTCAGCCATTACAAAAGACAAAATCATCCCATTTGCAACAACATGGATGGACTTTGAGGGTATTATGTTAAGTGAAATATGCCAGGCAGAGAAAGACAAACACTGTATGATTTCACTCATATGAAATGAATATGTCGGATAAAAATTAGACTATTGGTGGTGAACATGATGCAGTTTACAGAAACTGATATATAATAATGTACGCCTGAAATTATACAACATTATAAACCAATATGATCTCAATAAAGTAATTTTTAAAAAATAGGGACAATACAAAATGCTGGTGAAGTTGCAGAGAAACTGCATCACTCATACGTTGCTGGTGGAAATGGATATGGTAAAGTCACTCTGGAAAACAGTTTGGCAGTTTCTTTAAAACCTAAATATGCAACCACCATACAACCCAGCAGGTACACTCCTGAGCATTTATCCCAGAAAAATGTGTTCACACAAAAATCTATTCATGAATGTTTATAGCAGCTTTATTCATAATAGCCAAAAACTGGAAACAAACTGTGGGACATACGTATCATGGATTACTGCTCAGCAACAAAAAAGGAACAAACTAGAGACAGAATAGTCTGGATGAACCTCCACAAAATGAGTCTGAGTGACAAAAGTCAATCTCAAAAGTTTATATACTGTATGATTCCATTTATGTAACATTTTTGAAGTGACAAAATTACAGAAATGAAAAACAGATTAATGGTTGCCAGGGGTTAAGGAAGGAGTGGAAATGGGAGGGAAGTGGACATGGCTCTAATAGGGCAAGATGAGGGAGATCATGGTGAAGGAAATGTTCTCTGTCTTGACTATATCAATGTCAATACCCAGATTGGGATAATTTACTATAGTTTACAAGATATTATCTTTAGGGGGAACCAGGTAAATTGTGCATGGGATTGCTGTACTATTTCAATTGTGATTCAACATGTGAATCTACAATTATATCAAAATTAAAAGTTTAATTTAAAAAAACATATTAACAATATTTTCAACAAAACTAGGTGACAAGCTATCTGTCTTGACATGAGTACAGCCATGTTTGGCCGGTCCATGAACCTACAGCCACCAGCACACAAAGAAATATAAAGCAGCTTTCTAGGTGGTGGGAACTGACCCTTCTCCCACAGAGATAGTTGCAATTTGTAAGATTACAAGAATCTTTGGGCATCATAGCCTGGGACGGACTGGCCATCTGTGCCGGGCTAGGGTGATAACCAAGGAGCTCAATGCACGTACACAACTGATAACCATTTGTGCATGAGAACACCAAAATGCTTACTCTGGAAATTGCTCATAGTATATAAGCTGCTGGAAACTGGGGCCTGGTGAGAGTCGTGCCTGTGGAGAGGATGCCTTGCTCAGGACCTCTTTCGATCGGCACTCCCACCTAACCATGTCAGTTAAATGGACTCTCCCCGATGTAAGGGCGTGGATGTTATAAGTACACAATCTGATGTTTCTCTCTTGGTCAATCTGATGTTTCTCTTTTCGATCAATCTGATGTTGTTTCCTCTTTATTTGACTTATTTGGATGTTACAAGTATCTACCTTGATGTTCCTTGCTATATAGCTACTTCCTGTATTCTCCATATCTATTTGCTAATTTGTGCCTTTACCCTTCCCTATATAATGAAATGTGTATGCAGTCCATTCGTTTGGGTTGAAAAGCTCCTTTTTTGTGTCTCCGATCGAATCCACCGAACCTCTTACAACAGTACCCCATGAACTTTATTTACAAGTTGGTGGAGACAAACCACTAATTGTCACAAGTGGAATAAGTGTCTGTCCTGGAGAAGGCAGAGGGAAGCAATCAGGCATTTGACATATCTGAAAATACAATAAACCTCCAACGGCCACCAGGTCCTCATTGAAAAACACAGCAGATCAATACCAGAACTGCAGACAAAACCAGGAGGAGTCTGCCCAACCCAATAACAGTTGAACACAAGGGGCCTGGGTGAGGTTAGCAGGGGATGGAGGGGTCACATCCCTAAGAATACTCCAAACTAACCATCCAGGCACCTATCCAAGGCAGGGCCCTACACTGAGGGATAACTGGGGGTAGAATCAAAATTGAGCCAGGCAGGGACAAGGAGATGAAGGAAAAGAAGTTCAAAGTGAGAGGTGAAAACAGAATCAGGAACTCTCAAAAAGCAAGCTGCCATATTTTTGAGCACTATGCAGAAGCAACACAGAGGGAGCTCTGTGAAGTTAAAGGAAACCGTCCCGGAGCATGCCTCCTTCTAAAATTCAAGACAATTAATTTCATATAAAATGAGCAACAGAAAAGGGTTGAAGCTGTATTTCATGGAAAAAAGAGAATATGGAACAGAACAAAATCCTTACAATGAAAGCACACCAGAAAAATCATACTACCAAAATGACTAACCTATAACCTATCTCAAAACAAGCTAAAAGTCAGTAAGCAAGTGTTAGAAGATGTGAAATAACAACAGAAATCAGAATTAGAAAATCTCAGAAATATGGTGACAGTACTCAGGAAATAATTAGAAATAAAAGAAAAACCATTTGAGAAATGAAGACTAAACTAGAAGGAACAGAAGAACAAATAAACACAAAGAAGAAGGCCTCAATAGAAAATGAGAAGGTGAAAAGGAGAACAATTTTTTAAACGAAAAAAATAATGTGAGATAAAGAGGACTTGAGAGAAAATGACAAATATTGAAAATATGCAAAAAGTCTAATGTGTAAATGATTGAACTTCCTGAAAAAAGAAAACCAAAGGAAGTACTAAAAAATATAACTCAGTAAAGCATTCCTTAAATAAAAAAAGATTTGAGGGGCTGCCCCGGTGGCACAGCAGTTAAGTGAGCGCACTCCACTTAGGCAGCCAGGGGTTAACAGATTCGGATCCCAGGCACACACCGACGCACCGCTTGTCAAGCCATGCTGTGGCGGCGTCCCATATAAAGTAGAGGAAGATGGGCACAGATGTTAGCCCAGGGCCAGTCTTCCTCAGCAAAAAGAGGAGGATTGGCATGGATGTTAGCTCAGGGCTAATCTTCCTCACAAAAAAGAAAATTGCAATGAGTTAAAATCCAGCAAATACATTTAAATCCATGAGTTTATTATAATGATATAAAAAACTAAAAAGTGAAAGCTAATTGCTCACCTTTGGATAAAAGTAGGAAACAAATTCATTAACTTGAAAACTAGTAAATAAAGGGAAAGAGTTAAACTTTGATCCTTTCTTTCCACTATACCACTGGGCAAACCACTAGTAAACGAAGGGCAGTCTCTCCTTATAGAAACAATAAAGCATGGAAATGAAGAAGCAGTCGTAGAATTAGAGTATCCCCATTCTGCAGTCCCCAATGAGTTAAAAGACCTAGGCAAGGAGCATCAATGCTTACTAACATCATACAAAGAGAGACAACCAGACACTGTATGCCTCTAATGAAAAGGGTGAAAGACCACAGCACCACCTACAGACTTTCCAAAGGAATGAAACCTAAGTGTCATCCAGCCCCTGCATCCAGATGCCAATTTGCAGGAAAGGCAGAGGACAGAGGGACATGTTAAACTACACCATGTATGTGCAATCAGCAAAGTCCAGACTGTGGAAAACTCTGCAGGTCAAATGGCTCAGGCTTTTCACCATATTAATCATAAGGAAAAGAAAGGAGTAGAGGAGAAACCTGTCGAGTATAAGAGACATAAAAGACAACTAGGCTGTCGTGTCCAGGAATCCATCCTTGAATGCCTAGACTATAGAGAAATACAAAAAAGAAGTTACTATAAAATCAGGATATGACTACTTTTGAGAGGAAGTAGGGGGTTTTGATTGTCCTGAAACACATGGAGACTTTGCGGTGGCTGCAACGGTCTATTTCTGTACCTAAGTGGTGATTACAGGAGTTTTGCCTCAAATAATCCTTTAAATTATACATTTTGTGTGATTTTTGGTA
>JAQQSS010001617.1:0-29325 GCA_028646465.1 Rhinoceros unicornis | reverse complement strand
TTAATAAAATTGTGGTCAGAGAATATATTCTGTGTGACTT
Organism: Rhinoceros unicornis; assembly: GCA_028646465.1. NCBI lineage: Eukaryota > Metazoa > Chordata > Mammalia > Perissodactyla > Rhinocerotidae > Rhinoceros > Rhinoceros unicornis. The sequence goes on along the minus strand of JAQQSS010001617.1, from coordinate 29,285 downwards.
TAATCCTGTAAAATTTATTGAGGCTTGTTTTATAGCCACAGCGTCAAGTCTATTTCGCAGATATTCTTTGTGAAATTTAAGGAAATATAAATCCTGTAGTTATTGGATGTAGTCAATACACATGTTAATTAGGTCAAGATGGTTCATGTCTTTGATTTCCTTACTGATGTTTGTTTGCATGAAACTATAGAGACATTTTTCTGCCTTCTGTCTACCTCCCAAATTCCCACACCACCATTAAGAACTCAGCTAAAATTCTGGGAGGAGAATCAGCTGGCTGGGAAAAGTAACCATGTATCATATTTGGGAATGCTATAGATCTCAACCTATCACACAAGCCCATAGGGTTATTTAAAACTTAGCTAGTTTGTTCTTACCCCATCACAATCTCCCTTTCTGTGCCAGGCCCAATGTCCTATCCCTGTTGATGTTCAGCAGATGACCGAAGGGAGGCGAGTGGGCACTTGTCCATGCTCATCTAAGCAGAAGTTGTCCATCTCCAGAATTTGGCATTGTTAGACTTCTTTGCATGTATAGCTCTTTGAAGTCTTTAAAAATAAGATTTTTTTCCAGTTCATTCATTTAGTGTAGTTTATAAATTTTTTTTCTTGTTCTTATAGTGGCAGTGATGCCTTTGTAACTCTTATCATCCTAACAGGCACCATGACTTATGATTTTTTTCCTAGCCATATTGGTAGTGCTAGTTCATTCATTTAAAGCTCTGTATATTATTCATTTGTATGACTATACCGTAATTTATCTATTCTCTATCTGAAAATTCAGAATGTTTCTTTTCTCTTCTATTTTTTATATGTCATCTTGGGCATGTATTTGAGAATCTGTCTCGAGTGTAAACACCTAGGATGGAAGTACTGGATTATCCAAACTACCCAAAGAGGTTTACCAGTTTATGCTCACAACACCATGCACTATACCCAAATGCTGTCATTTCACTATTTTGTTGTCTTTCAATGTACAGAATTTTTACAATCAAGACAAATTTATCAGTTTTTCTTTCAGAATTTGAAAAAGATTTTTATTATTTCAAACCCCAATGCAACAAGCACTCAATTTTATGTCTCCTTGGGCTTGTGTAAGATTGTTTCTTTAAGATAGATATCAAGAGGTGAATTTTTGTTGTTAATCCTGCAGCATTTGCATTTTTAATTATAATAGATACTGCAAAGCTGCCACCAATTCACGATCTTAATAACAGTATATGAGAGAATCCATTCCCACAGAATCTTCTATATCTGTGATTTAAAAAACAAACTATTATATTTTCCAATTTGGGGGAAGAAATGTTTCATCATATTGTTATTTGAATTTGCATTTTTCAGATTATTGGTGAGTTTGAATAAATATTTCATGTTTACTGACCACTGGCATATTTTCTTCCGTAAACAGATAGTCTACATCCCTTGCCTGATTTTCTGTTGCATTTTTGTTCATTTATTTATTGACCTGTTGGAAATTTTACATTATAAGAAGACCCAATGTCTGCCTTTTGTGTTGCATTTTTTTCCTGAGAGCTGTATATTTCTTTTAATTTTGTTATTTTCTCTATGTAAAGAAATTTTTAATTTTTATTCAAATGTATTTTTCCTTTTATATATTCCGATTTTGTCTTGCTTGGAGAGATTTCTTTTTTTAACAGGTTGCTTTTAACAAACTTATTGATATACAATTTCATGCCACAAAATTCACTCTTTATACCTGTAACAGTCAATGATTTTAGTACATTTATAGATATGTGCAACTATCACCAAAATCCAGTTTCAGGATTTCCATCAACCCAAAAAGTTCCCTGTTTACAGTTAATCCTCATTCCCATCCCAAGTCCTAGGCACTCACTGATCTGCTTTCTATGTCTAAAAATTTGTCTTTTCTGGATATTTCATGTAAATGGAATCATATGAAGTACTCTTTCATAGCTGGCTTCTTTCACTAAGTATAATATCTTTGAAGTTCATGCATTTTGTAACATATATCATCATTTCCTTTTTATGTTTTTCAGTTGTTCCTCTTTATTGCTGAATAGTATTCCATTGTATGGATATAGTTTGTTTATCCATTCACTAATTGATGAATATTTGGATTGTTTCCAGTTTAGAGCTATTATAATTAATGCTGCTATAAACATTTGCACAGATATATTTGTGAGGACATATGTTTTCATTTCTCTTAGGTAGATTCCAAGGAGAGGAATTGCTGGCTCATATGGAAAATGTATGTTTAACTTTTTAGGAAATTGTCCAAGAATTTTCCAAAGATGTTGCAACATTATACACCCCCATCAGCAATGCATCAGGGATTAGAAAGGCTTTTTATCCTCAAACATAATTATAAAAGTGATGATGATGGTAATAGAAATAATAACCCGTTTTAGTCATTTTCAACTTTCTTTTTATGTTTCAATTTTTATTCATCAGGGATCTATTTTATTTGAAAGGAATGAGTTTGGGATACACCTTACCAATGACTTGAAATTCTCTATATTAAACTACCCAACTGTTCAGGGATTTAATTCTGGACTGTTCTACTGGGGTATTTAACCAATAATGAATCAATGCAAAAAAGTGCTTATTAAAATAGATGTATATGGGGGTGGCCCCGTGGCTTAGCGGTTAAGTGCGCGCACTCTGCTACTGGCGGCCTGGGTTCAGATCCCGGGCGCGCACCGATGCACCGCTTCTCTGGCCATGCTGAGGCCGCATCCCACATACAGCGACTAGAAGGACGTGCAACTATGACATACAACTATCTACTGGGGCTTTGGGGATATAAAAAAAAGGAGAAGGATTGGCAATAGATGTTAGCTCAGAGCCGATCTTCCTTAGCAAAAAAAAGAGGAGGATTAGCATGGATGTTAGCTCAGGGCTGATCTTCCTCACAAAATAAAATAAAATAAAATAAAATAGATGTATAATAGGTTTTAGCACCTTATAAAGCTAGTCACTCCTTATTATATGTCTTTTTTAAAAATTTCCCTGGAAAATACATTTTTCCTCATAAACTTAAGATCAATATGTTAAGTTATAAAAACAAACAAATATCCTCTTGCTTGCTTTTCATTTGTTTATTTATTTATTTATTTTCAGTAATTGGGCTTATGGCTGGAATTTAATACTCAATGTTAAAAAAGACCAAAACCTTGAATTGATGCTGCCCATCAAGAATCTATCATCCTTCATGAGGCAATAATTGAAAATACAATCTAATAGTACCAGATACTTTAGTTTCCCTAAATGCATTCCACTCACCTCATCTACCATTTCTTTCTTTCTAAAAAAGATGATTTTGCTCCTTTTCTTCCCATGTGCATCAGAGGAGGCAGACCATGTCACAAAAGTTGAATCATGGTTTGTCTGAGTCTACCACTGTAAACCTATGGTCCTCCTAATGTGTGGGCAAGTGGGTTTACTGGGAAAACTCTGGGAAAAGTTTAGTTGCTCCTTATAAAAGTGCACGAAGCAACAGTTCTCTTTTCCTGCCTTTAAGATCATTGATGATGCCACTGGCCTGATGAATTGACCAACTCTGGATATTCCCTACCTTAGGTCTATCTGCTATGTGAGATAATAAAAATAAAGACAATTAGATTGGGTTTTCTGCCACTAGTAGCAGAAAGCACCTTCATCAAAATATTCACACCACACACTTTAATTCTACTTTATTATTTCACACCACAGGTTTCAAATAAAATGAGACAACTCATTTCTCTATCTCAGAGGACAAAGCTAAAGTAAAGCTACAACTCTGCAATCAAACAGAACTTATCCTAACTGTATGCATACTGCAGAAGGTACTATCAGCCTACTAAATTCCTATAGGGTAATAATCTGTTTCACACAAATAATACATAATATAATTATAATATGCATAAAATAAGCTTGGAATTTGCTTGAAAATAAAATAATAGTTGTCTCTGACAGTGGAGAAATTGTGTTCAAATGACTGTTACTTTGAAATAAACTTCCTAATGAATTATCTACTCCTCAGATTTTATTTACATTTGAAACTAACTCTTCAGATGGAACACAAGAGCAGAACCCATCATCTTCTTAACCAGTTTAGTTACCTTTCTATGAAACCTGTCCAGCTCTTTTGTTTTACTGAAGTCTATAGAATTTAGAACTATATACTGACTTACAATTATAGTTCCACAGTGTTTTCTGCAAGGGTCAAAAATATTTGATTTACTTTTCTAGTTTGTTTCCCATCATATACATTTTGTTAAGTTTGTTTCCATAGTTACGGTTTGTTTTTAGTTTTTATGTATTGCCTTTCTAACTTTTGATTAAAATTTTTGATTACATAAAATATTTGAATGTTCCACAAGTTAAAACTGTTAAATAAGATATAATCAGAAAAGTCCATCTTTCGTCTTTGTCCCCTTCAACCTATTCCCTCATTTTGCCCTATAGGCAATCATTTTTTAAAAATCTTTCCATTGCTTCTACTTACAAATGTAAGTAGATAGATGGTAGGTAGGTGGGTAGATACATCGATACATAGATAGAATGGATATAGCTATATATTCCTATTCTCGTCCTCTATATTATTAAATAAAATGTTGCGCACTGTACAAACTCTCCTGTACCTTACTTCAAATGCATTTTGGAGTATTCCTAACAGAGTATTCTCATTTTTTCTTCCAGCTGCAGAGTATTTCATTGTTTGGATGCACATCAGTGTATTTATACATTCTCTTTTGTTCTCAGCATTGTCTCTGATTTCTGCGGAGGTAAGATCCACACAGGATTATCCTGTGACAGACAGTAGACTTATCACACAATCTGGAAGGCCTCAGAAAATACGTTTTTCCACTAGACTTGTGGCTTTGTCCTGATAGCCTTCTGAGACCTATTTACGGGGAAGGATGCAAGCCAGAGTCAGCATGCCACTGAGTTTTATCTGAGAGACAGAAAAGATTGAAATGCTGAAGCCCACCATTAGTCTAAAAAAAGAGGAGTTTAAGTACCCAGGTTTAGATACTTTCTTTCAAAAAAATCAGAGAAAAAGACAGAAAAGAAGATGACTATCAAAATTTTGAAGGCATAACCTTACAAATTATCTGCATTTCTTATATCTGTAGTGCCCTCTCTGTATCCCACAGTGTGAAGGGACTTGTGTATTTGTCTTTGAGAACACAAAGGTGTAGGAGACCACTGTGATAGGGGGTCATTAAAGGCTTTTTCTTAGCTCAGCTAAATATTCCTAATTACAGAATACAAAAAACTCAAGGTATAACAGAGAATGAATGGAAAAATCCACACGTGACCAAAATTCAGGAATATAAATAAAAATCATTATTGTATTGTGATGGAATCCTTGCTTTCCATTTTTTTTCTACTTCTTGTCCTTGAAGTTGTATGAAGCAGATGATTTTCAATCCATGTTTATTTCAGAAAATCTTTATGAAGAAATGTGGGCAGAAGGTGAGTTCAGATGCAAGGGAGGCCATAAGGGTTGAATACAAAGGAGACTGGGAAAGAATGAAGATAAGGTGCTGCAATACATATTGGGGACTTCCAGGCCTAAGTTGGGGGCTGAGGAAACCATCAGGGAGGGCATTTTCTGCAGGGTCACTGAACCAGGAGCAAACCAGATCCCGAGAAAGCACTCTCTTGGTAAAAGAATAAGAGCCAAGCAGGAAAACTTTTCATGCTGCGAGGAAGCTGGGACAGAAGGTTCTTCCTTGAGTCACCATCTTCACTTCAGCTCAGGAGTCCTGCAGAAGACAGAGGAGACTGTTGTTTCCAGACCTAACTCTACAAGCAGCTTGTCTCCTGTCTCAGGCCTCATGATAAAGCACTGCAGTAAGAAGAAGAAAATAATTCTTATGTCACCCTGAGCCAATGCTACTTTAGAGCACAGGCATTTTATGAAGCATAGAGAAGAAGCTTTACCGCAAACTGCCTGATCAGAGGTCAGATCCAAAGTCTGTCCCATTATTTCTATCTCCTGTCTTTTCACCTCTACCATCTGTTCTAGGAGACCAAACTTATCTCTACAAGAGGTTTAAAGAGCATTACCAGTGGGCTGAAGTCCAGCGTGACCTGGGAAAGAGAGAGGAAGAAACATACTTAAAAGATACGGAGGCAATTCTGCCCCCAAACACAATGTCCCCAGCCCCCAACTCCCCACCAGAGATTTCTCTAACACCACAACTCACATTACACAATGCCAGGGTAGAGAGGAGAGCAGAAACTGAGAGCATGTGACCCAGGAAGTTTCTATCACACAAATCCAGTGTAATTTCATCAGCCTTAGTGGCCCTTCCTGCATTTGCCCCAGCATCTTGACCAAGATCTTCATGTATGTTGACCCTTCTCTCACCTCTACAGGCCATAACCTCTTATGTTTCAACCACAAGTAACCATGGACTGTTGATTTCTGGATTTCCAGGAAACTTGAGGTTGGCTAGGTGAAGAAAGGCTTTATACAGGGCTACTCGTACAAAGAGAGCGAACTTGAGCAAAGCCATGTTTCTTCCCCCAGAAAAGTCTGTAGGGAGTCCCAGCTGCCAGCAGGGTCCTCACCTTTCTGATTCTTGAAGTGGATGAACAGCCCCACTGCAAGGAAGAGCAGACCCAGAACAAAACCCCCGATTCCACTCAGCATCTTGCTCTGTGCAGATTCGGACTGGGCCCCTGAGAAAAGAAACTAGTTTTAGTGATTTTTACCCCAAATCCAACTTCTCTAATTGAGATTCTGGCATTGAGAGCTCTGAGAATGGGGGAAGAAGCCTGCCCTGGAAGAACTGCAATAATTGGCCATTTGTGGAAAAGAGATTTAAAAAGCACACCGAGTAGCCACAAGGTTCGGGCACTGAACTCATTTAAATATCACAGCCCTGACATAAGGCCACTAGTTCAACATCTGATAGAAGAGGATCCTGGGACTCCGTGAGGTTTAGTAGCTTGTCTAGGGTGACAGAGCTAATAAAAGGCAGAGCTGAGATTGGACTGCCCTCGTGTCAGGAAGGTCCCCACATTGTAGAGGATGCACTTGTTCTCAGATAACAAAGAATAACTCAGAGCAACAGTGTCAGAAGTACAAGCCCAGCCCGGGCAGGGGACTGGTGCCCAGGGCCAGGGGGAACCATGACCTGTGATGTCATGGGAAGGCTCAAAACAGAGACAACCTCTTTTCTGTCTGCCAGGCATAATTGCCTCCCCAAGGGGCATAAGTATTTGTAGAAACTACCAGAGGATATCTATATGTTATCAGAGGATTTCTATCACAGGATATCACAGGGCTACCCCCAATATCTTATGCTGAAGGAGAGGAGAACAAGGAGTAAATGAAAATATGTTATAGGGAGAGGAGAAACCTGACACTCAGGGATAAGCAAAGTCCCCTCCTTGGTGGGTGAGGAATTTATGAGGGCAGGGAGCTTCTCACTCCATTCCACTGTGAGAGGGCTGGTCCGGCTTGGGTGCTCCACTTGGCAGGTGTAGACCTCTCCACTCTGAGGAACTGTTTCAAGCATCACCAGGGTCTGGAAGGTCCAGTCTCCATTACGGATCAGGCCTGTGGAGACAACTCCAGCCTCCTCTTCCTGGCCATTCCGGAACCACCTGACTTCAACCTGGCCTGGATAGAAACCATTCACAGAGCAGACCAGGAGGTTGTGGTGCTGCAGGGGCTGGGTCTTTGCAGGATACACAGTCACTGTCGGCTCAACTAGGAGAGAAAAGGTAGAGGGGTTAAGGGAGGAAGACAGAGTAAGTCTCCTCAGTTGGCTGTCTTTCTGCCTCTAGACTCCAGTCCTGGCCTCCGGTCTCGGGCAGGCTTCCCTCAAAGCTAGCCATGTGGCCCAACAGGGTTTAGTGGTAAAAGCCTTGAATTTAATCCTTGCAGCATGGGACATTAGATTTGAGAGATTTTGAGGAAACTTGTGGGATTTTTTTTCAAGTCTTGAAACAGTTGTTCATTGTTGAATTGAAGTGTTTACAAATCTTTGCAAGGTATCTAGTATATTAATAAAAGCATGATTTCTGGAGCCAGGCTACTTGGGTTCAAATACAGGCTCTGTCTCTTACTGATGGATCCTGGGAGAGTTTTTAAATTCCTCTAAGCCTCATCTCTCTCACTTATAAAGGGGGATAATAATACTAACTCACCTCTTAAGGTTATGTGATGATTAATGCACCTAAAGTATGTAAGGCAATAACTGGAATTTAGCCTTCGACATATGTTAGCTATGGATTATCCTTGTTTACTTGGAGAGAAAATATGATTCAAAGCAATGTGGATAAGTTGGGTAACAGCTTGGGGTAGATCGGGAGATAGAGTATGAAATCCTAGGAATGCTACACTCACACCTTAGAATGCCACAGAAATGGTTCTACCCTGGGCAGCAGGAATAGACAGAGGTGATTCTTGAACTCTAAGTTCAATCCCAAGAAAAAAATGAGTCCTGAAGGAGAGGGAAATGAGCACGGAAAGTCATTCATTCAAAAAAGTTCTTACAATTACACTCAGCAGACCAATTCCTCTCCTTTGCAAAACAAGCATATCTATTATTGGAATTGTTATTATTTCACAATTGTCTCTCTTTTTAAGCTGAAATTTGAGTTCAGGGCAGAGTCTAGGACTCACTAATACATAGTGCGTGAGACAATTCCTGACCCTACCAGCCTCAATAAATACAATTATTTTTTTTAGAAAAAGGAGAAACCCTGGGAAAACATTTTTACAATACCACAAAACGGTAGATTTAAGATTGATGGTAAATCATTGCTAACATATTTTGCAGCATATTTCATTGAATAAAATGTTTAAATTCCTAGCATGGAAAGTAATAAACACAAGCAAAATGTAAACCACAAACTGGAGAAAATGCTGAATCAAATATTAGCAAAGTGTTAATCTTAGTGCATAGAGAACCTATAAAATTACTGAGAAAAACACTAGGACCCCAGAGATAACAGACAACGATAATTCTTAGAGCAGTAATTACAACTGGCAAATAAATATGTGCAAAATGTTCAAAAACTATGGAAATCAAAGAAATATAAGTTAAAAATTAAACTGATAAATTTTTAACTATTTGACAATATTGGCAAAAAAAACATCTAACAAAGGAGAATGGGAAGTAAATTGTTACAACTATAAAAAGAAATATTATGTAACTACTTAAATACTATTAGCATTATAAAAATAGTCACTTCAGTATTGTAAGTAACAAAATTATTCAAAAAAGCTAGTTTCACAATCACTTTAACTATGTAAAAATATATACATTAAAAAAGACACAGACACACAGGAAAGTTAGACCTAAAAGAAACCTCAGATAGGTCAGAGGTGCCTGAGAGGTTCCTCCCCACTCCCTCCCTGCGTATTAGTCTTCCCCACAAATCTCATTCTCCATGAAAGGCTTATGCACAGCAACACAGGCACACTCATTTCAGGGGTTTCAGGATTAGGAAGGGTGGATGCTAAGAACAGACTGTGACCAGCCTCCTCACATTCTCCCCTTTTACATTCCTCCTCTCTCCTCCCCTGAACCTTCACCCCACCCACAGACCTCACCTTAAATGTCCCTCCCCACCCACCCCAACCAAGGTTTCCTCCCTCTCCAGCCCTCTGCGCTGCCACTGCTCCCTCCTTTCCCTCCCTCCTCCCCCACAGCACCCACCAAGTCTGCCTGAAGCCCCCTCCCGCACCCCTCATCCCACACCTACTCCCCCTCCCCCGCCCCTCAGACCCAGGCTCACTCCCCCCACCACACACACACATTCTCTTTGTCCCACCTCAGCTCACAGTACACCCCTCACACACACACTGTCTCCCCCCACAATCACACACTGAGAAAACCACACGCTCTAGATCCACAACACGCTCTCACAGGGACCTTTGTAACTTGTGCTCGCTCACAATCCTACACACTCACCAAGATTGTCTCTCTCTCTGTCTCTGTCTCTATCTCTCTCTCTCTCTCTCTCTCTCTCACACACACACACACACACACACACACACACACACACACACACTGCCCCCGCCCCCTGGCCGCCCACCCTCCGCGCTCACCTCGCCGCTGCACCAGGAAGCTATCAATAACCCCGTAGTTGTGTCTGCAGTACGCGTCCACCGCGGCCCGCTTCCGCTCCAGGAGGTCCTTCTGCGCGTTCAGGTACTCGGCGATGGGCCGCCCCAGCTCGGTCACCGCCCGGTACTCCCCCACGTCGCTGTCGAAGCGCGCGAACTCCTCCCGGTTATAGAAGTATCTCTGCAGGTACCGCACCCGCTCCGTCCCGTTGGTGAAGTAGCACTCAGACTGAGCCTGCATCAGGAAATGTGCTGTGGGGACAGGAACGATCTGGTCACCGGGCGGGCTCCTGAGAAGAGACTGACGGCGACGCCCACCAATGCGGGGCGCCCAGGCGCGGGTGGGGGCACTAGGACACCCCTGACTGGCTCCACGGGCCCCCCAGCTACCAGCAACCCGGGGGTTCATCTTTCATCTGCCCGCGGCCGAGCGAGGCCGGGCCAGGCGGAGCAGAAGACTCTAATCCGGAGATAGTCGGGACCCACTGGGCTTCCGGGCTTGGCTGCAGACCTCCAAGCAGGAGCTGGAAGCTGGAGGAGATTAGTCCCCATCACCACCTCCTCCTGGAAGCCTCCACCTGAAAGACACGCGCCCCTCCCTCCTCTCATCCCACAGCTCTTGAGCTGTTCCTTCAACTCTTCCCACCTCCTTCGTTCTGTAAATACATCATTAGTGCTGACCTTGTGCCAGGCCCTGCTGTCTCCTGGGAATCCAGAGAAGGAAAACAGGCATCCTCCCTCCACTTGTGGAGCTAAAAATTTAGTGAAAATGATGGGCAAAACTCAACCACACAATAATTTTTACAGGAGTGAGAAATGTCAAAAGAAAAGTGTGGAATTCTGGAACAGAAAATAACAGGATGATCTAAATTACTCCAGAGTGAGAGAGAAGTGGTCTCTGAGAGTGACATTTAAGATGTGACAGGAAAGGTTAAGTTGATGTGAGCTAGAGAGGAGTGGGTGTGTGTATATGTTTGGGGGAAAAGGGAGGTATATTTCAGGTAAAGGTAACACCATGTGGAGAAGCTTGAAAGAATTGATGAACTTCCTCAAGAAACCAGTTCACTGAAGCACAGTGAGAGGAAGGAGGTAAAAGATTAGACTGGAGAAATAAACTGGGGCCAGGTACCTAAAAGCCTTGTATGTAATGTTAGGATTTTGAAATTATATTAAATGTAATGAGAAACTACTGAAGACTTTAAAGGAGATTAAAACTATGATCCTAACACTGTTCCACAATTCTTTATCTGAATTTCCAAATCCAGAAAGTTCAGAAAAACAGATCTTTTTAAAAAGTTTGATGCCAAACTCATTTGGCAAATCTTACCTGATGACGTAAAGGATCAGACATGTCTCAGAGCTCTTATTGGTCATTTGGTCACATGTGCTTCTGTAGCACAGGTGTATATGCATATATATATATACACGTATATGTATATATTTTTGAGTTTTTGTCTTTAATTGAACGGAGAAGTTTCAAAAAGAGGTAAAAAACCAACCCTGTAGTTAAAAGTGAGACAAATAAATGGCAACATCTGACATTATCAATAGAACAGTATGTAGATTATTGCAAAAGTTTGATACATTTTACTGAAAAATATTTGTGGCAGTCACAATTTATGACTTGTGAAGGCAAGATGTTGAAAGTTAATGGAGATGATGATGACCAAGAACCCAGGAAATATTGAAAAACATTGCATAAGGCAAAAAATAAAAAATGAAGATCTTGAGTTTGCATTGATTGAATGGATTCAACAAGTGGTGAGTTTATGCAACTGTCTAGTTTATTATATTTTTTTGTAATTACACAAGTAAAAATAAACCACTAAGAACTGGATTGGAAGATAAGTGTGTGTATAAAGTGAGTCTAGAATTTTTAGAAGCAGCACAGGGTTAACCAGTGTTTTCAACCTCAGCACTGTTGACCTTTTGGACAAGATAATTCTTGGTGGTGGGAAGGCTGTTCTGTACATTGTAGGATGTCTACCAGCAACCCTAGCCTCTACCCACTAGAAATCAGAAGAAGACCCCAGTTGTGACAACTAAAAATAGCTCCAGACATTGCCAAATATCCGCTGGAGGGGTGGGGTACAAAACTGTCCCCAGGTGACACCCACTGGTGTACACTATCTGAAAAATCTGTAATGAAAAAGCCACTGTTAATTATGAAGCAGCTGATAATTACATTGACAAATTTGCTAATATTATATCTGATAACAACCTTGGGCCTGGAAAAATAGCTCTGCACTAGGATGAGAGTCCTAAAAAACATTCGTAACGTCTAATGAGACAGTATCAAAAGCTACTACAGATTCTAACCAAAAGATGACTGTTATTGGGTGTGCTAATTCTTCAGGCTCACCCCACAAAAAGTGGGCAGTGATTGGAACAAAGTCAAAATCCAGGATGTCTGAAAGGTGTAAGTATTTCACTTGTGCATTATTTTCCAAAAAAGAAAATATGGAGGGACTGGCTTGGTGGTGTAGTGGTTAAATACACATGCTCTGCTTTGGCAGCCCAGGATTCACAGGTTCAGATCCCAGGCGTGGACCTACACACGGCTCATCAAGCCATGTTGTGGCAGAGTCCCACAGACAAAGTAGAGGATGATTGGCATGGATGTTAGCAGGGACAATCTTCCTCAAGCAAAAAGAGGAAGATTGGCAACAGATGTTAGTTCAAGGCCAATCTTCCTTACCAAAAAAAAAAAAGAATATGGATAACCAGATATGTATTTTCTAACTGGTTCAATAATCACTTTGTATCAGTGGCTTACATTCATTACAGGCAGGTTGGACTGCAAGAAAAATGTAAAATGTTATTGTCTCTGTACAATTAGTCCACATATTGCACTCCTGAACTTGTTGTAAAAAGTAAAGTTTTTGGCTTTTAATTTCTCCCAGGATGACATCTGTGTTGAAATCTATGACCAAAGAATTTTTTGTCCCAGGAAGAGCAGGTATAAACATTTTTTAAACTCTACTCTTGCTGCAGTTTATAGAGGCCTACGAATCCATGGCTTTCTGGAAGAAGTCAATTGCTAGTGCTTATTATGAAGCTAATAATTAATAAATCAACCTCAACAAATGAATGTTTGGCACAGACTTTGGGCTATATTCATGTTTACAGATGAACTGGTAGATGAAGATTTTGAAAACCACCATGTCACTAATGAGAAGAAAATTATATCAAACTTCAATATATGTAAAAGCTTATCAGATAAAAATCTAAATAAGTCAGAAGATCCTGACGTCAAAAAACTATTGAGCACTGACAATGAAGTCTCTTTTGGACATTCCCTGAGTGATGGAAACATGATAGTGGTGACATTGAGAGCACACCCCAACTTGCTCACTATGCTTCAGCCACTCTAGCCCTCCTTCTGTCCCTTAACCACAGCAAACGTCTTCCCACCCTTTAGCTTTCCCTTGTTTCCTCTCCCTGGAACACTTGTCCCTTAGATCCTTCAAGTGACTGGCTTCTTGTCATCATTCGTGTGTCAAATAAATGTCACTTTCTCAGGGAGAGCTCCCTAGCCACTTGAATTGAAGTCAGGTGAATCCATTCTCTCCATTCCATAACTCTGTGTTTTTTTCAGAGCACTCATTGCTTTCTGAAATTTTTTCTTTGTTAAATATTTTATTGGGCTTTTTCCTCTGTCACTAGGTAAGTTTCATGGTAGTAGGGGACTTTTCTATCTTGTTCAAATAGAATTCTCTGAGCCTAGAACAGAGCCCAGTAAATCACAGTTGGTCAGAAAAATATTTGTGGTCAAAAAGAATAAACCCAGAGTTCTGGGAATTGATCTTTGTGGGGATCCTGGAAAGCAAGAAGGGGCCCAAGCTCCAATACTCTTTTATTCTGATGACACATTATATCTTGTCCACTTCCTCTGAGAAATTCAGACAAACTTCCTCTTTCTCCTCCTACTAATTGGAAGAAACTTTCACAGGTAAAGAAAGGGTGATTTTAAGAAAGAGGAAAAATTTCATTACATTTCATCTCATCCAATGGATCTGTTACAGTGCTGAGGGTCTATGCAAATTTTGGGATTTTCAGTAATGGTGATGACATAGCTGGAGAAAGAATAGGGAAGAACTGGAAGTAGAGGTAACCAAACATGGCTAATAAAGGAAAACAGAGGGCATGATGAATGAACCCATGACATTTGGGGCAAAGACCTTAAGGTCCATGAGTTCCTTTGACTTGCTTATTGGCTTCTACCTCTACGGGAAGGAAACAGCCTTCACACTCTTGATACCATGATCAGGATGTATACTTTGAACCATATGAAACTGCTGATATTTTTGACTTACAAAACCATAATTTCATATAACTTAATCAATAGTAGTTGAATCCCTTTTTGTGGGCTCTGGTCAGAGAGAAGAGAGACGTAGGAGAAACTTACAGTATAAAAAGGTTCAAAACAGATTCACAAAGAATGAGAACCTGTGCCAGGTTTTCAGAAGATGCCTTAAGTTCTTTAAGGCACAAAAGAACACCCCATAGATGCTTGACTATAGAGTCATTCTAAGTTCTAAGGATCCCTGCTTCAGCTCCAGGGTGCTTTCCATGGGAGAAATAGAGAGCACCAATCCCAACTTCTGTCAGGAACCCTCAACAGCAACATAGGTTTTATAAACATTGGGGTTCAGCGAAAAGGAAAGGAGATAATGGGTGATACTCTTGATACATCTTCACATATCATGAAGAAGCACCAACATCACCATCCTGTTGGGAACATAACACAGGGTCTTCTAGGAAATATCTTTCTAATTCCTTTTGACTCCTCATAAAATTTTCAGAGAAACCTTCTTTTTTCTCTGGCATAAATAAACATAATAAAAAGAACTACTGGATGGAGAGTTATCTTGACATCATTATTTCTAAGGCTTCTCAAGTTCCTGAGGGAACGGGATGCAAGACTGGAGAGGTTTTATTGGAGGAAAGATGAGAAGAAATGACCTATATATATGGAGGCTCCTTATGCAGCTCTAATAGAGAGGGCAAGCATCCAGGTTCCATTTGCTGTAGAAAGAGTTACGGATCCACATGATAAAGATAGGTGGTCACTGAAGAAAATCACACAATTATTTAAGGGACATAGCCTGGACACAGTGACAAAGCTAACACCCTTCCTCCCCCCACCCCACAATATCTCACCTCCCAAGATGATCACTTACATTGGGTGTTCCTGGCCCAAGCGAGAGGAGGGCTCAGCACCATCAATATTACTGTTAGAGCTGCCATCCAGGAGCCTCCAGGAAACCACAGACACACCATGCTGGAGAACAGGAAAGACAGGATGCAGAGGAGCAGGCAAGTCTCTCTTGATGAGGACTATGACCCTCCTCCTCCCACATCCCAAATAATACCAACTAGGGAACTCATTTCTTTGTTCCTGGATTGGGTAAGCTCTGTGTTGAGAACCAATCAGCATCAGAGATGAATAGCATCATCAGTTGCTGGTCAGAGATTCAATTTGAAAGTCCTCTTCTGAAACTTAGATTTCCTTCATTAGAAGGATTCTTTTAATTTGGTACTTTAAAGGTTTGATCCAGTTGTACCTGAAAAATTTTAATTGGGCCCCTGCTCTGTGCTGGTCAGTGATGTGTACATAAGTTTGACCCTTTTAGAGGCATTCATCTCTCTCATTTGAAGACAGGGCTGTTTTGACAAGAGGTATGTGTGAGTGTATTTACGAGTTGAGGGGTGGAAGGAAGATGATTGCAAGTCAAGAGACCTTTAATCTGGTCCTTATTGCACCTTAACTTAGTGTTGTAGATTTGGGAAAATTACTTAACTTCTCTCAGTTGAAATGAAGGCATTGTGATTTCTTTCAGGTATTTCAATACTAGAAAACGCTGTGCTTCTGTGGACAGCTCAAGGAGCAGCATCACCTAGTAACTGATGATATGATAGAACTATAGCTGTTGACTGGTGAATATAATGTACCTACTTACAGATAGGAGTGTCCCTGAAAACTAAAGGAAATTGGAAGTTGGTCAATAACTAAACTTAGTGAAAAGGTTTTTCAAGTTTGTCTCCTGATGCTGTCACTGAGTTTAATGGCACCTCCAGAATACACATACAGAAAGGGATTAGAGAAGGTCATCTATGCAGAATGGAGGGTCTCGAAAGTACCTTTGTATAACACTTAGCCTAACAATGTGATAAGGCCAGCTGTCCAAATCCAAGTATGCAGGGGATTGAGAGATCCACAAAGGACTCAAAGTCCACCTTTAGTACAACAACTCTGCTTCAGAATAATTAATATTTTATGTGAAAAAGTGTTCAGTTTCTTAATCCTGATCCCTATCATGATTTCTTTGGGATACGTCCCTTTATTATTCACCTTCAAAGACTTTTGTAATGAATACATTATTGAGTGTTCAGGAAATAAATCACTACGGAAAAGCTATGAATTACATCATTTGATGTAATCATATAATTTTAAACCTATAATTCTACTTTTAGATAATTATTACACATTATATTAACATAAAAGTAATATCTCAGATTCTGAATGGACTTTAAAGGACAACTCTATATCTAAAGTTCTGCATTAATTCACATGCCACTATAGTTCTGATAAGCAGTTGTTCTTTATGTGCCTTAATATTTCTGGTTACAGAGTACTTACCAAGCTGAATAAAAATGAGTAAAATTTATTGAGCAATTTTTGAGAATTTTAGTTGGTGTCCAGAATAATACTAGGGCTTTTTATACATCATACTTTTTATTTAATTCTCACATCATCTCAGTGATTTAATTACACTTTCCATCCCTGCAGATGGAGAGAATAAAATGATGGAGGTTAAACAACTTTTGCAAGGATACAAGGCTAGCAAATAGTACACTCCAGATTGGCCCAAGTTTTATGTGAGTCCAAACCCTACAAGCTCAACTATTATATCATACCACCTCACATTCAATTTCTAAAGAGAATGATGTCCCTTATATTAAAACTCTTTTTATCACTTTAATTCTTGGATATGTGCGTCAAGATTACTCCTTTTAATGAATGACGGCATTTTATATAAATTGAGGCAACTACTACGTAGCAATTTGAGTTCCTCCAAAAGATTCCCCTCATCATCATTGTTACTTTCCTCTGGAAATGACAAAATTTGTATTTATCTTATGTAATGAATCCCACACAACTCTCCTTCTTGTTAAAGATAACAGCGGCCTCCAAATTCCCAAATCCAATCTATTATTCTCAATCATTATTTCATATTTCTCAGCAAAATGTAGTGAAAGTTTGAACATTTTAGAGTAGAATAGAAATAGTAAATCATTTACTGTGAAAAAATATATTTATGTTAATGTGAAAGTTTAAAATTTCTTGGAGAAGTTGAGTAGAAGTCACTATTGTTCCTGGATTTGACAAGAAACTATGTCCCTAGACCCCAACAATAGTTGAGTACTGTTGGAAGTTGTGTAATTGCAACCAGGAGAATATCACGTTTAATTTGACAAATAGAAAATCATAATTTACTCATAATTAACTAGCTGTGATATGTGATAATCTGGGAAAGCCAAGCTAAGGTTCATCCTTATAGATAAACAGGTTTCCCCTCTGAAAAAGTAAACTTATTCGTAATTACTCTCCCCGAGGGGAGAATGAGCTACTCCCTTTGTCTTGACATCTCTTCCTACATAGTGTGCCTGTCCAACAAACCAACTCTTTCAATGTTGTAGAGCAATCTTGAGAACACTGGAGTATACGACCCTCACTAATTATTGCTAGCATCCATCCCTATTTTGGTCATACGTTCATTCCATGGGTTACACATGCAAGACAAAGGAGCAAAACTTGGTGCTATTACACAACCATCTAGAGATGCTAAAGATGATCTGGGTGCAAAAGATACCCTGTCAATCTCTATAGTTCAGAATTTGAGACCTGTCCTTAGAGAAAAATTTTTCAGAAGAATCCCGTCAGTTGTTAAAATAAGAACAAAGGGGCCAATTAATAAAAAAAAATAATCTAAACTATGACTACATTATTAACCAGAGGAAAAATGCTTTCTAATAACCACAACAGAGGATACATAAGGACAATTAGATAAACTTTAAGCTTCTCTAGAAGTGAGGAATCCTTTTTGCTTTTGTAATTTCTAAGCTGTGAAAAACACAAAAGCATAGCAAGAATTGGTCCTATATGCAGTGGGTTCTGCCATCTAGGCAAAATACATTGCAGTTGTTTTATTTTTTTTCCAGTACAGAAGTTAAACACTAAATTTGCTTAACTGTCAACATTTCCTTCAGTGCTATTGCTGTTATTAATTGCAATATGGTTAATCTTGACCATAGTCTTTTTATTTACAGTTTTATAGCTGTGTGACTTTAGACCACCAGAAACAAACTCTTTATTGTGCTCCTATATGGACAATTCATTGAAGTGTTTGCTTAGATCGGCTTCTAAGGGTGCCTGTAGTTGCCCTCTCTATTAATTAAAGACAGAGTCACTACCATGATAAAGTTTTAAACTGTTAAGTGAGTTGTAAAATTCTTGATGGGTTTAAGAATGTTCAAGTAGGCCATGAAATGTTGGGAGAAATTTGTGGCATGCAGGAATCTTTGGCACACCTCTGGCAGATCACTGTTATAATATCACCTATGAAGTCTAAATATAAAACTTCTTCGGAAAGTGAAGTGATGTACTCAAACTCTTCACAGGTTTCCCAACCAAGAAGTGTCAGAAATTGCAACTACAATTTCAATTTCAATTTTATTCAATTAACAATGAAATCAGGAAACTTGGCACAATTCAGGCTGATCTCATGGGGCACAAACTCATAGTCTTCTCTGTATTGAACCTCCAGATTTGAAGTTTACACCCAAGTAGAAACTCAGAAGCCTTCCAGAATTCAGTCTGTTATAGTCTCCAAAGAATCCAGTGAAAATGTTCTTGAAATTCTAAACTTCAAATATCTTAATGATCCTGTAACCTCTGCGTAGAGATGCATTAAGTTCCACTAGAAAGCAGGTTGCTCTCATTGAGTCCATAAGGTGCCTTCTAGTGATCTCTGCACAGGTTCAACAGAGAGTCAACATCAGCTTGCCATATGCCCTGATCAGAAAGATAAGACATATCCTTGGTAAATATCCCATGACCTCTAAATGTGCCTGAATATTATCTCCCAACCAACCAAAAATTGATCTCTAAGATTGACAGTAGGGTAGCAATGAAGGGTTCTGTAGGTTAAGAAGCCCTATGCAAAAGGAAATGTTTCATGTAAGTACCTTAAGAAGCATCTCTGGGTCCCAGCTCCCATGGAAAGTCTGAAGTTGTGAGGTGTCTTTTAGTATCATCTTCAATTTATTTTCCCATCTTCATTTATTTTCCATCAAACATGGAAACCTGGAAACCATGTATTTTGATAATGTTTATGTTAGAAAACTGCCCCAAAGTAACAGGGTCATGATGTTGTGATCTTCAAAATAGCACATGTGGCAAACATGAAAAGAAACAACCATTAACCTGAAAGGCAATTTTGTTACCATTAATCATTATGGCACCATACCCCAAACATGGGCCATGAACCATCTCAGTGGCATGAAAAACCTACTTTAGATAAGTTTATATATCTATCTAATGCATAGGTATCCTACAGCCATATACAATTACCATTCCACAGAGGGTGAAAAATTCCACTGTGGTAACCATCAGCTGGTAATAGGTCAATTGTCCTTCCAGTAAAAATCAAACCACAGCCAGCCAGCCAGATGCTAGTGCCAGGTACTGAAGATGTTGAAGAATGCTTCATGAACATTGATGATGATGCTTACCTCTTCTTAAAATAGCTTCCAGAACTGAAGAAACACCAATTCACATATTGAAGTAGCTAAAAATATCCCAAGAAATATAAATGAAAGGGGGAAAAAAAAACCTAGACATACTCTAGAAAGACCACAGAATACCTAAGACAAAGAGAATATCTTAAAAGCAGCCAGAGGGAGGGGAAATGCATATTATCTTCAAAGAGAGAAAATTAGACTAACTGCTGATTTTTCAACAGCAATAACGGAAACCAGAAATGGTACAGTGATGTTTTCATTATTCTCAATGAAAATAACAGCCCACCTGGAATTTTATACCCAGTGATTGTATCTTTCAAGAATGAGGAAAATATTTTCAGATGAACAAAAACAAGATCATTTGCCACCAATATACCTTAATGAAGAAAATTATAAATTATGTGTACTTCAGGCAGAAGGAAAGTAACCCCAGATAGAAAGTCAGGGATGAAATGAGAAATGAAGAACAGAGTGGTAAATCTGTGGGCCATTCCAAAATATATCAACTTATAAAACAACACAATATTATCCTGTGGAGTTTAAAAATAATATATAATTAAATACCTAAAAACAATAATATATAAATTGACAGAGAGTATAAGGTGTTAAATCATTCCAAGAACATTGTATTAGTTTTCTTCTTTTATTTTTCAAAATAGAAATAATTCTCATACCATATCAGCTATCATTTCTTCCAGAGCATGAAAAGTACTAACACCAAATCACACTTAACAATGTCAGCTCAGGCTCAGTCTGTCTCTCTATTTCTCTTTCTCTCTCTAATGAGTAACTAATATAATATAATATGTAAATTCCCAGTCAGTTCCATTAAAATCATGAAACAAGAATGTATGCAAACTATTACCAATAACACTAAGTTTTGCACTGATAGTTCTAGCTGATGAGAGATACTTGGAAGAAAAGCAAATACCAACAATTCATAAACTTTCCATTATACTAGAGTAAACGTCTAAAAAGAATAATAAAAATTCAATAATTTTAATGAAAGTTTCTCTAAAAGTTAAAAACAGAACTATCATATTGTCCAGCAATTCCACTTCTGGGTATTTAACCAAAGAAAATGAAAACATTAACTCAAAAAGATATATGCACTTCCATGTTCATTGCAGCATTATTTCCAATAGCTGAGATATGGAAACAACCTAAGTGTCTATTGATGGATGAATGGATAAAGAAAATGTGGTATGTATATATATGTGTATATATATACATACACAGTGGAATATTATTCAGCCATAAAAAAGAATGAAATCTTGCCAATTATGACAACATGGACGGACCTTTAGGGCATTATGCTAAGTGAAATAAGTCAGACAGAGAAAAAGAAATACTGTACAATCTCACTTATGTGTGGAATCTAAAAAAAGAGTTCATAGATACAGAGAACAGATTAATGGTTGCCAGAGGCAGGGGGTGGGAGGTGGGCAAAATGAGTGAAGAGTGTCAAAAGCTACAAACTTCTAGTTATAAAATAAATAAGTCATGGGGATATAACGTACAGCATGGTGAATATAGTTAATATACTGTTTTGCATATTTGAAAGTTGCTAAAAAAGGAAATCTTAAAAGTTCTCATCACAAGAAAAGAATTCTGTAATTGAAAAAAATTCAATAATTTTAATATAAATAAACTATATCCAAATAATACTGTAATAGGAAATATTCAAAATTACATGAATAAATTCTACTACTTTATTAAACAAAGATGTGTATAATTCCAAACAAGGAATCAAAGCAGGAATTCTCAGGCATTCCTTCTGGGAATCACTCTGTCAATGTATATCTGAAAATGTTTAAAAATATTCTTGTTCAAGATGGTGGCCTGAGATCACACACTGGACTCTTTTTTTCTCCTAAGACAATTTTAACATCAAGAATCCATTTAAAAGGTGATTTAATAAAGTCATGTAAAGAAAAAATATCATCCGTGGTGTGGTTGGGCAGAGGATGACTGCAGGGCTCATCACTGATGAAAATTTCAACAGTTATTAAAAAACAAGGGGTAGAAGGAAACTCTCAGGTGTATGAGAGGACGAAGACAAACACTCAAATATCTTCTAGAGGCATAGCCGAGGTGAGATGTGTACGAAAAGCAGAAATAGAGGTTCGAGTGTCAAATTGGGTGTTTGCTGAATGTGTATCTGTTCACCAGCTGTGTCCTTCAACACTCTTCTCACTGCCCCCCACTCAGATGCAGGTTGTTATCAAATAGAGAGGTGGGGGTTGACGAGTGGCAGCAACTTGACATTTATTCTTAAGTATGTATAAACAAATAAATATATATAAATACATAAATTCATAATAACATAAATACATAAAAAATAAAACAGTATTTATTTAAACAAAGGACTAGAGAACTGGAGATATTTTTGTGGATATTGGGGCAGATAAAAGAAAGTAAGTGTAGAGAACGGAGGGGAAACATTTCTTTGAGTGCAAATATTGTGGAGAGGGAGTGAGACCTGGAGGAAAATGCTGAGCACTGTGTTCTGTGACAAAGAGCATGGTTCATGGACGGTAGCACATGTGAATTGTTCAAGGACAATAAGGTATGGAAAATGTATCAAGATGGCACTCTGGTTCAGGGTTACTGGAGTCTGGTCAAAAAACGAAGTAATACCTCAGTAGCAACATATTATAGGGATAGTGAATAATGAGAAAATATTGGGACAAGTTTACTGATTTTCACAGGATATTCTAGGAAAGCTCTTGACCAGGGCCCCAAAATAAACACATGACTAATGCTAGCCTCTTTTCACTGCATGGACTCCAGCATTTGGTACGGGGGAATGAGGAAATGAGTGATGAATCTTAGCAGGGTCTGAAATAGATAAGTCTATGAAATATCAGGACTTTTTGCAGATATATTCAGGGGTGGGGGAAAATAGAAATAAAGGACATCCAGAACACCCAAACAGCAGGATCCAGAAAAATCTTTTGTGATTGATAATTGAATCATGAAATCAGGAGCATTGGGTGCCATCTGGGACATGATCCTGGGAGTGGTTAACCTTTGGTTACTAGTCAGTTCATCCTTCCATTTTCTAAGAAGAAATAGTTGCCTGTTTCTACATAGAAGAAATTGTTACCTATTTCTACATAGAAGAAATTGTTGGAGGCACACTGGAGCCACGTAGGGTGGCAGCAGTAAACAGTAATTTGGTGAGAAGAGAATTTTGTGGAAGAGATTGTCCCTCTTTCACATATTTCAAAATCGAATATCCTCACAGTCAGAAAAATATTCTCAATATCTATCCCTCATATCTTTTCGCTGCAATCATGTTAACCATTCACCATTCTGTAAATTTTAGCTGAGGACCCATCTCGTGTATATTTACATACATATACAATCTGGCTGGGGATATTGAATTCACAAAAAGTTTATTGAGTGCTTCCTATGTGTGCAGAATTCTTCTAATGCTAGGGATACAAAGATGTATATGATTTAGATCCTACTTTTAAGAAGACTAGAACCTACAGCAAAGATAGACATATAAAATTAACATAAAATAGTGCGACAAGATCTACAATAGATGCATCTATAAAAAACAATCAAAATACAAATTGGTGACATTAATTTTCAAGATGAAACAAAATGGTTAAAATTAAGTAAAAACTTATAATTTATAGCACAAAGAAAGTATTTGTATAGATGTGAGTTCTAGATGAAGTGAGACATAGAACACAGAGGAAGGGGTTATGTTTCAGGTTGGTTAGAGACTATCTGGGGACCAGGAACAATAGTGAAAAACATGTGTGCAGGGGAAGGAATGGTCAGGAGGTGGTGGATAGTGAGGAGTTCTGTTTTACAAGAATTAAAATTCCTCCTTAAGTGATGCTGGGAGATCAGAGTGGACGTGCAGAGTTGAACTACTCTAGGAAATGCATTGAAAAATTGGTAAAGAAGTTGTATCTTTTAGAAAGATGGGAGTGGGAGCAGAAAAAATATTAACTAGGAAAATCTTTGGCAATATAATGTTAGTTATGAGGGATTGGGCATAGAGATTAGTGTGATGACAATTGGAATAGATCTATAGAAATGGATGATAGGAATATCATGCATCTTTTTGGATTTCCAGACATGCATTAAAAACTGGTATTTGTTGAATAAGGAAAGAACATGAGGTCTTTTAAAGGGAATATATTTTCTTTCCTTTTGGAGATAACACCCAAAGAATCAGTCCTCATATTGGTATAGGTGTTGGCCTCTGCGTGAGACATTTTGGAGAAGAGAGAGAGATTTGCTGGAAATCCCCATCCTTTCTCAAATGACTTTTTCTTTCTTTTTTTTTTTATAACCAATGGGGATAAAGAGTGAGGCAGCATCACTTATCTCCAGCAGATACATCTGACAAGAAGTCTTATTTAAGGTCTTGGGTAGAAGTTGGGAGTGGACAAGGAGAATAGTTATCTATTTCTACATAGAAGAAATTATTGGAGCCACACTGGAGCCTCACAGGGTGGCAGCAGTAAGCAGTAATTTGGTGAAAAGAGAATTTTGTGGAAGAGATTATCCCTCTTTCACATATTTCAAAATCTAATATCCTCACAGTCAGAAAAATATTCTCAATATCTATCTCTCATATCTTTTTGCTGCAATGATGTTAACCATTCACCATTCTGTAAATTTTAGCTGAGGACCCATCGCATGTATGTTTACATACATATGCACATATGGATGTGGAAGTGGTGATTTGAATTTCACAGTTATACTCCACTCTTCTAGATGGATGACAAAGTTAGATATTGATAAGAAAGGCTGAAAATTTCCTTTAGTGGAATGAATTAGGACATGATCAGGTGGTTGGCAAGGAAAGAGTATTTGCAGAGTAAAGTAAAAGAGAGAGTGAGGATTGGAGGAGCTGGGCATTTAGAGTGATAGAGACACGATGCCTAGTTTTTCATGCTTTTGTGGGAAGTCTCAGGCTATGATTAAAAAGAACAAATACAAATCTATGATGCTGATATCTCCCTGCTATTCCTGTCATAGAAGAGATGGGGACTGTGAAAGAGAGCTATTATCCCAACTCTGGTTGCACAAATGAAGGGGGAATCAAATAACGAATTACCATTTATTTTCTACCAGGCATGAGTTATGTACTTCCAGATGCTTAATTTATTTAATGTTCCTCATAGCCTTTGCAATGGCTGTGTGTATCACACTATATTTTCAGTTAACTGCTGCATCCCCGACCCATTGAAAACTGCTGATCATTTAGTAGTACTCAATAAATATTGACTAGTAGGATCTGATCAGGAAATTAAATATTTTACATTTTTAACACTTTATAGTGAAATAGAACACATATAAAAATCACATAAAGCATAATTGTACAACTTATTAGATGTTGTAATGCCAACATCCATGGAACTACCATTCAGATCGAGAAACAGAACATTGGGCCAACATCCCATAAACCCATAATGTGCCTCTTCCTATCCACACTCATCTCCCTTCCCACCAAGATAACTCACTATCCAGACTTCTATAGCAATCACTTCTTTGCTTTTCAGTGTACCTTCCCAAACTGATATTTATCTCTAAACACGCGTAGTAGCATTATACAAATTAAATCGTACAGTATGTTCGCTTTTGTGCCCTAATAGTTTTCAACTGAGCAACCAGGAAAGGATGGTCTTGTCAATAAATGCCGCTCTATCAGTTGGATAACCTTATTGAAAGAAATAAAAGAAATCTGACACCCATCTCACATCATACACAAAGTTAATTCCAGTTGAACTGTATTTCTATATATAAAAAACAATGCAATGAAACTTTCAGAAGATAATATTAGAGGATATCTTTATCACCTTGAAGTAGAAAAAGATTTTTAAAATAGGATACAAAGTTCACTAGTCATAAAGAAAAAGATTAACTGGTAGTCGCAAATATAACATTTAAATAGGGACAATAAAAAATTACTGGGCACAACTAATGAGTGTCATGGATGTACTAAGAAAGCTCCTAATAAGGACCTTCAATGAGCATATTACACAGATGCCAGAAGCCACTCACAAGCTGGGCTCCAGTGTTTGTGGTTAGGAAAAAGAGAAATAATAATGACAGAGGAGCACACACACCCTCAGATACTTTGGAAGTCACTGAAGGGAAAGGGTGCAGCTAAATCTGGGAAACAAGGTGACTTTAGGAAGGTGACGAACTGGATTGTGCAGATGCAAAGAGGGGAAGGGAGAGTGGCATGGCAGAGGTTACCTCCATAATCATCACTACCAAGTCAGAAAAGGAAACTCTTCGTCAATGTCCATCTTAATTTCCTCTTGATGCAATGATATCAATTAAACAGAAAATTTTATATCACCTACGAATGTCAAACATTATGCTAAGTGGTATATGGACTATAGAAGCATGGAGTATAACTGTGAAATTCAAAGAGCAAACACTTATTGAACACCTCCTATGTGGAAAAGAGTGTGCTAGGGGCTAGAAGTACCAAGATAAAGATCTCAGGAAGATCAATACGTACCAGAAAAGAAACATCCATAAAGTATAAAGCGGTGAGTCGGCTTTATACTTTATGTTCTTTGTGCACCATTCTCTCCTCAGTTCCTAGAGAAACATGTGGTTCAGAGTAGGCAATCATTAATAACTGTTGAATTGATAAACAATATATTAAGGAGAAATATAGGCATTATAAATTACAATGAAAATACAAATGGGTATCATTTAAAAGTAATAAGATTTAAAAATAGTACAAAAATGGTATATTCACATAGGTTGGAGTATTTAAAGGAAATTTATAAATGTAGTTCATTTGCAGAAGTGAGACTTGAAGCAGAGAAGGAAGAGGATATCATTCAGAAGATCGGCAGAGGAAAAAGAACAATCACAGATGACATGAACAACAGCAGTACTGGCTAGGGGATGGACGTCTGGGAGGGCAGGGGGTGAATTAATTTAAGAAGAAGCCCTGATTGACTGGAATGAATGTCCAGATTAAAGAACAGTATGGGATAAGTGCAGATATGCAGAGAGGGCCTGTTGTATGAAAGGCCTTGGAGCCTGGGCAGAGCAGCTACTTCTTTAGGAAGGTGATGAACTGAAGTGTACACATGCAAAGCAGCAAAATCAATTGTGGGTTACCCAGGTGCCATGTAGGTATAGGAAGAGTATTAAGACTAGGGAGGTGACAGGGAGACTAGATGGCTGGTATTACTGAATGTCTTGTGTATTTACAAACTTGAATGAGGTACCCTATTGGATAAGTAGGGAAAGAAAATGTAGAGCTTTTTAGAATTCTCTTTTCTTCTTTCAGGTGGAGCGTCCAAAGAGTCAGTCCTCCAACCCCAGATTGCTTCTCTATCCTGGGCATTAGACTCTTTCTTTCAGGACACAGCAGGCCAATTTTCGGGACAAAGGCACTTTATGAAAATTCCCATTACTTATCAATTTCCTTCCTGTATAACCAATGGGCAAAGTAACATTACTTGTCTCCACCAAATAATGCTACTGCAAAGATCCTAGCATTAGTCAGGTTTCAAGATCCTGTGAGAAAGTTGAGTAGGGGCAGGTTATAAGTTATGTGGTGAGAAGACGGTCTAATACCTGGAGGTCATGGGAAGAAACAGGATATGGCTATGTGGATTGCCGAGAACTCTTCCCTTTGGGTTTTCGAGCATGATTTAGATGGGTGTTGAGTGCTATAATCAGGATACTTGTTTCTTTACAAACATTGCTGGAAAGCCCCTGGCCAGGATTAAATGGAAAGGAAATTGCTATGATGGACCTCATTGCTGGTAGAAAATCAGTCTCTGTGCTGGAGAGAAGACTGAGAGGAGAGAGGAGGGAGATTAAGAAGTATCTCTCCACCTGCTGGTTATCATAAGAAAGTGCAGCAACAATGATGGAAAATGAAATCAATAGTTCTACGCCCTGATCAGACTTTCAATTATCTCATTTAATCTTTATGACAACTTTGCAAATAACACATTATACCATTTCTGGAAGTGATAGTAGGAACATGGGAATTATATCCTGACTTCAAAAATTCTCTTTGGGGAATATAAATTTAGTAAAAGTACATTTGTGCTGCAATTATGCAAAATATTCTTCAAAGTGCTGGCATCACAAGGATGGATGGGATCTGTATATCTTGTTTCCTAGGAGTTCAGGGCCTACATAATCTTGTTATAATACACAGCAACAAGAGCTGCAATGAATTCGTTTATAATGCACGGTGAAAGCATAAATTGGTGGAGCAAGACAAGGGTTTTCAGAAGCGGGCAAATTGTTAAAATGTTTTACAAATCCCTAAGAACTTTAAAAAATAAAGATTGGAGTTCTCTGTGTGTGTGAGATAGTAAGACTCATAAAAAGGGGAAAGGGAGTATGTCAGATTGATTAAGAGAGCAGAAGGGGCAAAGAACATACAATGAAACTATACGCAGGGACAACAAACGATGAAAGATGCAGCAGGGAGAAGAGTGCTGGCCGATGTGAGGAAAAGTCTTCCTTAAAGAGCAGGAGGAGATGTACGGAGTGAAACAACCCCAACAAAATGAAAGAAGTGTATAGCTGCAGATAGAAAAGGAAACAAACCAAGATGTCACTTTAGTAATCCCAGTGTAGTTACAAGACTAGTAAGTGACAGAATGGAGGCTATGGATTTACTGAGGACTAATATTCTCATAATTGTGTTAGGAAATATCATTTATTGAAGAGTGAAAGATGAGTCTTTTTAGAAGGAATGCATCTTCTCTCTTTTCAGAGGCAGCATCTACAGGCACAGCCCTCAAACTCCAAATCTGCCTCATCAGTTAATTCGGGTTCAGGTTAATTCCTTTTTGGGAAGGTATTCCAGCTTTTTGCACTGAGGCATTGAAGAAAGAAAAGCATTCCTGGAAATCCCCATCCCTTCGTCGACCTTTCTTTTCAACCAATAGGGATGCAAAGTGAAGCAGCATCACTTGTCTCCAGCAGATGTATCTGCCAAGAAGGTCTGAACTGATCCCAAGTCTTGGGGGAAAGATGAAGAAAGAGGGGCAGTGACTGATATGTGGTGAAGGGAACAGCTGCCAGCCTAGTTTCATGGAAAGAAATAATATACCATGTGGAGACCCAAGAAACCACATTTTATAGTTGTGAAACAGAGTGGAGATTGAGGAGCTAAGTATTTCGTGCTGGGTGGGAGAGGGAAGGGTACCGAATATTTTTCATGCATCTGTGGGAAGTCCCTGCTCAGTTTTAAGACGAGAAGGAAATGGCCATGATGCTGAACTCTCCCTGCTAATGATGCATGATTACCTGTGGTGGACGAGATGGAAATTGTGAAAAAGTCCATAATCCCACCTGCTGATTGTCATAGGACAGTTTGAGGGAAAGTCATAATATCACATTACCGATTATTTTGCCCTAGTGAAGCAGCACTTCCAGATGTATTA
>JAQQSS010001616.1:0-15359 GCA_028646465.1 Rhinoceros unicornis | reverse complement strand
AGGAAGTCTAAGTTTCAGAAGAGGACCCTCAAACTGAATGTCTGACCAGCAACTGATGATGCTATTCATCTCTGATGCTGATTGGTTTTCAACACTGAGATTACCCAATCTAGGAACAAAGAAGTGAGTTCCCTAGTTGGTATTATTTGGGATGTGGGTGGAGGAGGGTCATAGTCCTCATTGAGTGAGACTTGCCTGCTCCTCTGCACCCTGTGTCTCCTGTTCTCCAGCATGGTGTGTCTGTGGTCCCCCAGAGGCCCCTGGATGGCAGCTCTGACAGCGACTCTGATGGTGCTGAGCCCCCCTCTCACTTGGGCCAGGGACATACAACGTAAGTGCACACCATGGGTGGTGAGCCATTGTGGGGTGGGGGGAGGAAGGGAGTTAGCTTTGTCACTGTACCCAGGCCATGTCCCTTAAAAAATTGTGTGATTTTCTTCAGTGACCACCTATCTTTATCATGTGGATCCCTAACTCTTTCTACAGCAAATGGAGCCTGGATGCTTGCCCTCTCTATGAGAGCTGCTTAAGGAGTCTCCATATACATAGGTCATTTCTTCTCATCTTTCCTCCAATAAAACTTCTCCAGTCTTGCATCTCATTCACTCAGGATCTTGAGAAGATTTAGAATTAACGATGTCAAGAAAATTCTCCATCCAGTAGTTCCTTTTGTTATGTTGATTTATGCCAGAAAAAAAGGAAGCTTTCTCTGAAAATTTTATGAGGAGTTAAAAGGAATTAGGAAGATCTCTCCTAGAAGGTCCTGTGTTATGTTCTCAGCAGTATCATGATGTTGGTGCTTCTTCCTAATATGTGAGGGTGTATCAAGAGTGTCCCCCTTATCTCCTTTCCTTTCTCCCTGAACCCCAATGTTTATAAGGCCTGTGTTGCTGACCTGCAGGGTCTCTGAGAGAAGTTGGGATTAGTGCTCTCTATTTCTCCCATGGAAAGCACCTGGGAGCTGGAGCAGGGATCCTTAGAACTTAGAATGGCTCTATAGATGAGCATCTATGGGGTATTCTTTGGTCCCTTAAAGAACTTGAGGTATCTTCTGAAAACCTGGCACAGGTTAGCTTTCTTTGTGACTCTATTTTGAACCTTTTTATACTATCAGATTCTCCTGCATCTTCCCTTTCTCTGAGCAGAGCCCACAAGAAGGGATTCAACTAGTAGAGGATAAGTTACGTCAAATTCTGGTTTTGCAAGTCAAAAGTATCAGCAGTTTCATATGGTTCAAAGTATACACCCTGATCATGGTATCAAGAATGTGAAGGTTGTTTACATCCCATAGGGCTAGAAGCCAGTAAGCAAGTCAAAGGAACTCATGGGCCTTCTCAGGTCTCTGCCCCAAGTGTCATGGGTTCATGCATCATGGCCTCTGTTTTCCTTTATTAACCGTGTTTGGTTACCTCTACTTCCAGTTCTTCTCTATTCTTTCTCCAGCTATGTCATCACCATTATTGAAAATCTCCAAAGTTTGCACAGACCCTCAGCACTATAACAGATCCATTGGATGAGATGAAATGCAATGAAATTTTTCATCTTTCTTAAAATCACCTTTTCTTTACCGATGAATGTTTCTTCCAATTAGTAGGAGGAGAAAGAGGAAGTTTGTCTGAATTTCTCAGAGGAAGTGGAAGGGATATAATGTGTCCTTGGAATAAAAGAGTTTTGGAGCTTGAGCCCTTTCTTGCTTTCCAAGATTCCCACGATGATCAATTCCCAGAACTCTGGGTTTATTCATTTTGACCACAAATATTTTTCTGACCAACTATGATTTACTGGGCTCCGTTCTAGGCTCAGAGAATTCTATTTGAACAAGATAGAAAAGTCCCCTACTACCATGGAACTTACTTAATGACAGAGGAAAACACCCAGTAAAACATTTAACAAAGAAAAAATTTCACAGAGTAGTAAGTGCTCTGAAAAAACACATCAGAGGCATAGAACAGAGAGAAAGGATCCACTTGACTTCAGTTCCAGTGGCTAGGGAAGTCTCCCCAAGAAAGTGACATTTAGTTGAGATGTGAATGATGAGAAGAAGGCAGTCATGTGAAAGATCTAAGGCACAAGTGTTCCAGGGAGAGGGAACAGGGGAAAGGCTGAATTGTGGGAAGACGTTTGCTGTGTTTAAGGGACAGAAAGAGGGCTAGAGTGGCTGAAGCATAGTAAGCAAGTTGGGGTGTGCTCTCAATGTCACTGCTACCATGTTTCCATCACTCAGGGAATGTCCAAAAGGGACCTCATTGTCAGTGCTCAACATTTTTTTTGATGTCAGGATCTTCTGACTTATTTAGATTTTTATCTGATAAGCTTTTACATATATTGAAGTTTGATATAATTTTCTTCTCATTAGTGACGTAATAGTTTTCAAAATATTCATCTACTAGTTCATCTGTAAATGTGAATATAGCCCAAAGTCTGTGCCAAACATTTGTTAAGGTTGATTTATTAATTATTAGCTTCATAATAAGCAATTGACTTCTTTCAGAAAACCATGGATTCGTAGGCCTCTGTGAACTGCAGCAAGAGTAGAGTTTAAAAATTGTTTATATCTGCTCATCCTGGGACAAAAAATTCCTTGGTCATAGATTTTAACACAGATGTCATCCTGGGAGAAACTGAAAGCCAAAAACTTTACTTTTCACAAGAAGTTCAGAAGTGCAATATGTGGAATAATTGTACAGGGACAATAATAACATTTTATATTTTTCTCACAGTCCAGCCTGCTTGTAATGAATGCAAGCCATTGATACAAAGTGGTTATTGAACCAGTTAGAAAATACACATCTGGTTATCCATAAATTTTCTTTTTGGTGAGGAAGATTGTCCCTGAGCTAACATCTATGCCATTCTTCCTCTATTTTGCATGTGGGATGCCACTACAGCATGGCTTGATGAGCGGTGTGTAGGTCCATGCCTGGGATCTGAACCCTCAAATCCTGGGCCGCTGAAGCGGAGCATGTGAACTTTAACCAGCACACCACTGGGCCAGCCCCTCCATATTTTCTTTTTTGAAAAATAATGCGAAAGTAAAATACTTACACCTGTCAGACATCCTGTATTTTTGCTTTTTCCAATCACTGCCCACTTTTTGGAGGGTGAGCCTGAAGCACTAGCACACCCAAGAACAGTCACCTTTCGGTTAGAATCTGTAGTAACTTTTGATACTGTCTTATTAGGCATTACGAATGTTTTTCAGAAATCTCATCCTACAGCAGAGCTATTTTTCCAGCCAAATAAATTTGTTCAGGACCAAGATTTTTATCAGATATAATATTGGCAAATTTGTCAATGTAATTCTCAGCTGCTTCATAATTAACAGTGGCTTTTTCACCACAGATTTTTCAGATCGTGTACACCAGTGGTTCTCACCTGTGGACAGTTTTGCCCCACCCCATCAGGGGACATTAGGCAATGTTTGGAGCTATTTTTAGTTGTCACAACTGGGGCTTTCTCGTGATGTCTAGTGGGTAGAGGCTAGGGATGCTGGAGACATCCTACAATGTGCAGAACAGCTTTCCCACCACAAAGAGTTATCTTGTCCAAGATGTCAACAGTGCTGAGATTGAAGACACTGGTTAACCCTGTGCTGCTTCTAAAAATTCTAGACTCACACTTTATACACATACTGACCTTCCAATCCAGTTCTTAGTGGTTTATTTTTGCTTGTTTAATTACCAAAAAATATAATAAACTAGGCAGTTGCATGAACTCACCACTTGTTGAATCCATTCAATCAAACTCAAGATCTTTATTTTTTTTTTGCCTTATGCAATGGTTTTCAAAATTTCATGGCTTCTTGGTCATCATCATCTCTGTTAACTTTCAACATCTTGCCTTTACAAGTCATAAATTGTGACTGCCACAAATATTTTTCAATAAAATGCATCAAACTTTTGTAGTAATCTACATTCTGTTCTATTGATAATGTCAGATGTTGCCATTTATTTGTCTCACTCTTAACTACAGGGTTGTTTTTTTACCTCTTGAAAACTTCTCAGTTCAATTAAAGACAAAAACTCAAAAAAAATACAAATATGTGTATATATATATATGCATATACACATGTGCTACAAAAGCACATGTGACCAGCTGACCAATAAGAGCTCTGAGACTTCTGACCCTTTACCTCTTCAGTTCAGATTTGCCAAATGAGTTTGGCATCAAGCGTTTTAAAGAGATCTGTTTTTCTGAGATTTCCAGATTTGGAAATTCAGATAAAGAATTGTGGAACTGTATTAGGATCATAGTTTTAATCTCCTTTAATGTCTTT
The DNA here is from genome assembly GCA_028646465.1 of Rhinoceros unicornis. Classification (NCBI taxonomy): domain Eukaryota; kingdom Metazoa; phylum Chordata; class Mammalia; order Perissodactyla; family Rhinocerotidae; genus Rhinoceros; species Rhinoceros unicornis. Next base: position 11,083 of record JAQQSS010001616.1, on the reverse strand, counting down.
AGTAGTTTCTCATTACATTTAGTGTAATTTCAAAATCCTAACATTACGTGCAAGGCCTTTAGGTACCTGGCCCCAGTTTATTTCTCCAGTCTAATCTTTTACTTTCCTTCCTCTCACTGTCTCTGCTTCAGGGAACTGGTTTCTTCTGGTTTCTTGAGGAAGTGTATCAATTCTTTCAAGCTTCCCCACATGGTGTTACCATTACCTGAAATGTGCCTCCCTTTTTCCCCAAACATATAGACACACACCCACTCCTCTCTAGCTCACATCAACTTAACCTTTCCTGTCACATCTTAAGTGTCACTCTCAGAAACCACTTCTCTGGCACCCTGAGGTGATTTAGATCATCCTGTTATTCTCTGTTCTAGAACTCCACACTTTACTTTTGACATTTCTCACTCATGTATAATTTCTTGTGTGGTTAGGTTTTGTCCATCATTTTCACTACATTTTAAGCTCCACGAGTGGAGGGGAGATGTCTGTTTTTCCCTTCTTGGGATTCCCAGGGGACAGCAGGGACTTGGCATGAGGTCAGCACTAATGAAGTATTTACAGAATGAACGGGGTTAGGACAAGTTTAAGGAATGGGTAAAGAGCTGTGGGATGAGAGGTGGGAGCGGCGCGTGTCTTTCAGGTGGAGGCTTCCAGGAGGATGTGGTGATGGGGACTAATCCTCCTCCAGCTTCCAGCTCCTGTTTGGAGGCCTTCAGCCAAGGCCGGAAGCCCAGTGGATCCCGAAAGTCTCCGGACCCGAGGGGTCTCCTCCACCTGGCCAGGCCTCCCTCGGCCGCGGGCAGATGAAAAATGACCCCCGGGTTGCTGGTAGCTGGGGGGCCGGTGGAGCCAGTCAGGGGTGTCCTAGTGCCCCCACCCGCGCCTGGGCGCCCCGCATTGGTGGGCGTCGCCGTCAGTCTCTTCTCAGGAGCCCGCCCGGGTGACCGGATCCTTCCTGTCTCCACAGCACATTTCCTGGAGCATTTCAAGTCCGAGTGTCATTTCTCCAACGGGACGGAGCGGGTGCGGCTCCTGGTCAGATTAATCTATAACCGGGAGGAGTTCGTGCGCTTCGACAGCGACGTGGGGGAGTTCCGGCCGGTGACCGAGCTGGGGCGGCCCATCGCCGAGTACTGGAACGGGCAGAAGGACATCCTGGAGGAGATGCGGGCCGCGGTGGACACGTACTGCAGACACAACTACGGGGTTATTGATAACTTCCTGGTGCAGCGGCGAGGTGAGCGCGGAGGGTGGGCGGCCAGGGGGCGGGGGCAGTGTGTGTGTGTGAGAGACAGAGACAGAGACAGAGGCACAGTCTTGGTGAGTGTGTAGGATTGTGAGCGAGCACAAGTTACAAGAGTCCCTGTAAGAGCAGCTTGTGGAGAGACAGTGTGTGGTTTCTCACACTGTGATTGAGGGGGAGAGAGTCTGTGTGAGGGGTGTATTGTGAGCTAGGTGGGACAGAGAATGTGTGTGTGTGGTGGGGGCAGTGGGCCTTGATCTGATGGGGGGGGGAGTAGGTGTGGGATGAGGGGTGTAGGAGGGGGCTTCAGGCAGACTTCGTGGGTGCCCTAGGGGAGGAGGGGGGGAGAAGAGGGAGCAGTGGCAGCGCGGAGGTGGGGGGAGTTGCCTGGAGAAGGAGGAAAACTTGATTGAGGTGAGTGGTTAGATCCATGGGAAGGGACATTGAACGTGGTGTCTGTGGTTGGGGTGAGGATTCAGGGGAGGAGAGAGGAGGAAGGTAAAAGGGGAGAATGTGAGGAGACTAGTCACAGTCTGTTCTTAGCACACACCCTTCCTAATCCTGAAACCTGAGAAATGTGTGCCTGTGTTGGTGCGCATAAGTATTTCATGGAGAATGAAATCTGTGGGAGACTAATATGGAGGGAGGGAGTGGGGAGGAACCTCCCAGGCACCTCTGACCTGTCTGAGGCTTTTTTCAGGTCTAAATTTTCTGTGTGTGTGTGTGTGTGTGTGTGTGTGTTTTAATGTATATATTTTTACATAATTAAAATGATTGTGAAACTACCTTTTTTGAGTTATAATTTTGTTACCATACTAATGTTACTATTTTTATAATGCTAATAGTATTTAAGTAATTACATATTATTTCTTTTTATAGTTGTAACAGTTTACTTCCCATTCTCCTTTGTTAGATCTTTTTTTCAATATTGCCAAATTGCTGAAAATTTATCAGTTTAATGTCTAATTTATATTTCTCTGATTTCTAAAGTTCTTGAACATTTTCCACATATTTATTTGCCAGTTATAATTACTACTCTAAGAATTATCGTTGTCTGTTATCTCTGGGATCCTAGTGTTTTTCTCAGTAATTTTACAGGTTCTCTGTGCAGTAAGATTAACACTTTGCTGATATTTGATTCAGCATTTTCTCCAGTTTGTGGTTTACATTTTGATTCTGTTTATTACTTTCCATGCTAGGAATTTAAACCTTTTTTCTCAAGGAAATATGCTGCAAAATATTTAGCAATGATTTACCCTCCATCTTAAATCTACCATTTTGTGGTATTGTAAAAGTGTTTTCCCCAAGTTTCTCCTCCTTTTTCTGAAAAAAATAATTGCATTTATTGAGGCTGGTAGTGTCAGGAATTGTCTCAGGTGCTAAGCACACATATTAATGAGTCCTAGACTCTGCCCTGAACTCAAATGTCAGCTTAAAAAGAGAGACAATTGTGAAATAATAACAATTCCAATAATAGGTATGCTTGTTTTGCAAAGGAGAGGAATTGGTCTGCTGAGTGTAATTATAAGACCTTTTTTAAATGAATGACTTTCTGTGCTCCTTTCCCTCTCCTTCAGGACTCATGCTTTTCTTGGAACTGAACTTACAGTGTTCGAGAATCACCTTTGTCTACTCCTGCTTCCCAGGGTAGAACCATTTTTGTGGCATTCTAAGGTGCGAGTGTAGCATTCCTAGGATTTCGTACTTTATCTCCCCATCTACCCTAAGCTGTTCCCCAACTTATCCACATTGCTTTGAATCATATTTTCTCTCCAAGTAAACAAGGATAATCCATAGCTAACATATGTCGAAGGCTAAATTCCAGTTATTGCCTTACATACTTTAGGTGCAGTAATCCTCACATAACCTTAAGAGGTAAGTTAGTATTAACCCCCTTTATAAGTGAGAGAGATGAGGCTTAGAGGAATTTAGAAACTCTCCCAGGATCCATCAGTAAGACACAGAGCCTGTATTTGACCCCAAGTAGCCTGGCTCCAGAAATCAAGCTTTTATTAATATACTATATGCCTTGCAAAGATTTGTAAACACTTCAATTCAACAATGAACAACTGTTTCAAGATTTGAAAAAAATTCCCACAAATTTCCTCAAAATCTCTCAAGTCTAATGTCCCATGCTGCAAGGATTAAATTCAAGGCTCATGACACTAACTCCTGTTGAGCCACATGGCCAGCTTTGAGGGAAGCCTGCACGAGACTGGAGGCTGGGACTGGAGACTAGAGGCAGAACTAGAGGCAGCCAACCCAGGAGATTTACTCCATCTTACTCACTTATTCCCTCTACCTTTCTCTCCTAGTTGAGCCCACAGTGACTGTGTATCCTGCAAAGACCCAGCCCCTGCAGCACCACAGCCTCCTGGTCTGCTCTGTGAATGGTTTCTATCCAGGCCACATTGAAGTCAGGTGGTTCCGGAATGGCCAGGAAGAGGAGGCTGGTGTCGTCTCCACAGGCCTGATCCGTAATGGAGACTGGACCTTCCAGACCCTGGTGATGCTTGAAACAATTCCTCAGAGTGGAGAGGTCTACACCTGCCAAGTGGAGCACCCAAGCCGGACGAGTCCTCTCACAGTTGAATGGAGTGAGAAGCTCTCTGACCTCATAAATTCCTCACCCACCAAGGAGGGGACTTTGCTTATCCCTGAGTGACAGGTTTCTCCTCTCCCTATGCCGTATTTTCATTTACTCCTTGTTTTCCTCTCCTTCAGCGTAAGATATTGGGGGTAGCCCTGTGATGTCCTGTGATAGAAATCTTCTGATAACATATAGATATCCTCTGGTAGTTTCCACAAATACCTATGCCCCCTGGGGAGGCAGTTATGCCTGGCAGACAGAAAAGAGGTTGTCCCTGTTTTGAGCCCTCCGATGATATCACAGGTCATGGTTCCCCCTGGCCCTGGGCACCAGTCCCCTGCCCCAGGCTGGGCTTGTACTTCTGACACTGTTGCTCTGCGTTTTTCATTGTGGTCTGAGAACAAGCGCATCCTCTACAATGTAGGGACCTTCCTGACACTAGAGCAGTCTAATCTCAGCTCTGCCTTTTATTAGCCCTGTCACTCTAAAAGCAACTCAACCTCATGGAGTCCCAGGCTCCTCTTCCATCAGATGTTGAAGCAGTGGCCTTATGTGAGGACTGTGATATTTAAATGAGTTCAGTGCCCGAACCTTGTAGCTACTCAGTGTGATTTTTAAATCTCTTTTCCAGAAATGGCCAATTATTGTAGTTCTTCCAGGGCAGCCTTCTTCCCCCATTCTCAAAGCTGTGAATCCCAGAGTCTCAATTAGAGAAGTTGGATTTGGGTAAAAATCACTAAAACTAGTTTTTTTTCTCAGGGGCGCAGTCTGAATCTGCACAGAGCAAGATGCTGAGTGGAATCGGGGGTTTTGTTCTGGGTCTGCTCTTCCTTGCAGTGGGGCTGTTCATCCACTTTAGGAATCAGAAAGGTGAGCACCCTGCTGGCAGCTGAGGCTCCCTACAGACTTTTCTGGGGGAAGAAGCATGGCTTTGCTCAAGTTCGTTCTCTTTATATGAGTGGCCCTGTACAAAGCCTTTCTTCACCTAGCTGACCTCAAGTTTCCTGGAAATCCAGAAATCAACAGTCCATGGTTACTTGTGAATGAAACATAAGAGGTTATGGCCTGTAGAGGTGAGAGAAGGGTCAACATGCGTGAAGATCTTGGGCCAAGATGCTGGGGCAAGTGCAGGAAGGGCCGCTAAGGCTGATGAAATTACACTGGATTTGTGTGATAGAAATTTCCTGGGTCACATGCTCTCAGTTTCTGCTCTCCTCTCTACCCTGGCATTGTGTAATGTGAGTCGTGGTGTTAGAGAAATCTCTGGTGGGGAGTTGGGGGCTGGACACATTGTGTTTGGGGGCAGAATTGCCTCCATGTCTTTTAAGTATGTTTCTTCTCCTCTCTTTCCCAGGACACGCTGGACTTCAGCCCACAGGTAATGCTCTTTAAACCTCTTATAGAGATAGGTTTGCTGTCCTAGAACAAATGGTAGAGGTGAAAAGACAGGAGACAGAAACAATGGGACAAACTTTGGATCTGACCTCTGATCAGGCAGTTTGTAGTAAAGTTTCTTCTCTCTGCTTCATAAAATGCCTGTGCTCTAAAGTAGCATTGGCTCAGGGTGACATAAGAATTATTTTCTTCTTCTTACTGCACTGCTTTATCCTGAGACATGAGACAGGGGAAAGTAAGCTGCTTGTAGAGTTAGGTCTGGAAACAACAGTCTCCTCTGTCTTCTGCAGGACTCCTGAGCTGAAGTGAATATGGTGACTCAAGGAAGAACCTTCTGTCCCAGCTTCCTCGCAGCATGAAAAGTTTTCCTGCTTGGCTCTTATTCTTTTACCAAGAGAGTGCTTTCTCGGGATCTGGTTTGCTCCTGGTTCAGTGACCCTGCAGAAAATGCCCTCCCTGATGGCTTCCTCAGCCCCTAACTTAGGCCTGGAAGTCCCCAATATGTATTGCAGCACCTTATCTTCATTCTTTCCCAGTCTCCTTTGTATTCAACCCTTATGGCCTCCCTTGCATCTGAACTCACCTTCTGCCCACATTTCTTCATAAAGATTTTCTGAAATAAACATGGATTGAAAATCATCTGCTTCGTACAACTTCAAGGACAAGAAGTAGGAAAAAAAGCAAAGCAAGGATTCCATCACAATACAATAATGATTTTTATTTATATTCCTGAATTTTGGTCACTTGTGGATCTGGAAGGTTTCTTCGATTCATTCTCTGTTATACCTTGAGTTTTTTGTATTCTGCAATTAGGAATATTTAGCTGAGCTAAGATAAAGCCTTTAATGACCCCATATCACAGTGGTCTCCTACACCTTTGTGTTCTCAAAGACAAATACAGAAGTCCCTTCACACTATGGGATACAGAGAGGGCACTACAAATATAAGAAATGCAGATAATTTGTAAGGTTATGCCTTCAAAATTTCGATAGTCATGCTCTTTTGTCTCTTTTTCTCTGATTATTTTGAAAGAAAGTATCTAAACCTGAGTACTTAAAACTCCTCTTTTTTTAGACTAACGGTGGGCTTCAGCATTTCAATCTTTGCTGTCTCTCAGATAAAACTCAGTGGCATGCTGACTCTGGCTTGCATCCTTCCCCATAAATAGGTCTCAGAAGGCCATCAGGATGAAGCCACAACTCTAGTGGAAAAACGTATTTTCTGAGGCCCTCCAGATTGTGTGACAAATCTACTGTCTGTCACAGGATAATCCTGAGTGGATCTTACCTCAGCAGAAATGAGAGACAATGCTGAGAACAAAAGAGAATATATAAATACACTGATGTGCATCCAAACAATGAAATACTCTGCAGCTGGAAGAAAAAATGAGAATACTCTGTTAGGAATACTCTCCAAAATGCTTTTGGAGTAAGGTACAGGAGAGTTTGTACAGTGTGCAACATTTTATTTAATAATATAGAGGACAAGAATAGGAATATATAGCTATATCCATTCTATCTATGTATCTATGTATCTATCTACCTACCTACCTACCTACCTACGTATCATCTGTCTACTTACATTTGTAAGTAGAAGCAATGGAAAGATTTTTAAAAAATGATTGCTTATAGGGCAAAATGAGGGAATAGGTTGAAGGGGACAAAGATGGAAGGTGGACTTTTCTGATTATATCTTATTTAACAGTTTTCACTTGTGGAATACTCAAATATTTTATGTAATCAAAAATTTTAATCAAAAGTTTAAAAAGGCAGTACATAAAAACAAACTGTAACTATGGAAACAAACTTAACAAAATGTATATGATGGGAAACAAACTAGAAAAGTAAATCAAACATTTTTGACCCTTGCAAAGAACACTGTGGAACTATAATTGTAAGTCAGTATATAGTTCTAAATTCCATAGACTTCAGTAAAACAAAAGAGTTGGACAGGTTTCATAGAAAGGTAACTAAACTGGTTAAGAAGATGATGGGTTCTGCTATTGTGTTCCATCTAAAGAGTCAGTTTCAAATGTAAATAAAATCTGAGGAGTAGATAATTCATTAGGAAGTTTATTTCAAAGTAATAGTCATTTGAACACAATTTCTCCACTGTCAGAGACAACTATTTTATTTTCAAGCAAATTCAAAGCTTATTTTATGCATATTTTAATTATATTATGTATTAATTGTGTGAAACAGATTATCATCCTATAGGAATTTAGTAGGCTGATAGTCCATCTGTAGTATGCATACAGTTAGGATAAGTTCTGTTTGATTGCAGAATTGTAACTTTACTTTAGCTTTGTTCTCTGAGATAAAGAAATGAGTTGTCTCACTTTATTTGAAACCTGTGGTGTGAAATTATAAAGTAGAATTAAAGTGTGTGGTGTGAACATTTCGATGAAGATGCTTTCTGCTACTAGTGACAGAAAACCCAATCTAATTGTCTTTATTTTTATTGTCTCACATAGCAAATAGACCTAAGGTAGAGAATATCCAGAGTTGGTCAATTCATCAGGCCAGTGGCATCATCAATGATCTTAAAGGCAGGAAAAGAGAACTGTTTCTTCTCGTGTGCTTTTATAAGGAGCAACTAAACTTTTCCCAGAGTTTTCCCAGTAAACCCACTTCCCCACACATTAGGGGGACCATAGGTTTGCAATGGTAAACTCAGACAAACCATGATTCAACTTTTGTGACACGGTCTGCCTCCTCTGATGCACATGGGAAGAAAAGGAGCAAAATCATCTTTTGTAGAAAGAAAGAAATAGTAGATGAGGTGGGTGGAATGCATTTAGGGAAACTAAAGTATCTGGTACTATTAGATTGTATTTTCAATTATTTCCTCATGAAGGATGATAGATTCTTGATGTGCAGCATCAATTCAAGGTTTTGGTCTTTTTTAACATTGAGTATTAAATTCCAGCCATAAGCCTAATTACTGAAAATAAATAAATAAATAAATAAATAAATAAATAAATGAAAAGCAAGCAAGAGGATATTTGTTTGTTTTTATAACTGAATATATTGATCTTAAGTTTGTGAGGAAAAATATATTTTCCAGGGAAATTTTTTAAAAAGACATATAATAAGGAGTGACTAGCTTTATAAGATGCTAAAACCTATTATACATCTATTTTAATAAGCACTTTTTTTTTGCATTGATTCATTATTGGTTAAATACCCCAGTAGAACAGTCCAGAATTAAATCCCTGAACAGTTGGGTAGTTTAATATAGAGAATTTCAAGTCATTGGTAAGGTGTATCCCAAACTCATTCCTTTCAAATGAAATAGATCCCTGATGAATGAAAATTGAAACATAAAAAGAAAGTTGAAAATGACTAAAACAGGGGTTATTATTATTTCTATTACTATCATCATCACTTTTATAATTATGTTTGAGGATAAAAAGCCTTTCTAATCCCTGATGCATTGCTGATGGGGGTATATAGTGTTACAACTACTTTGGAAAATTCTTGGGCAATTTCCTAAAAAGTTAAACATACATTTTCCATATGAGCCAGCAATTCCTCTCCTTGGAATCTACCTAAGAGAAATGAAAACATATGTCCTCACAAATATATCTGTGCAAATGTTTATAGCAGCATTAATTATAATAGCCCTAAATTGGAAACAATCCAAATATTCACCAATTAGTGAATGGATAAACAAACTATATCCATACGATGGAATACTATTCAGCAATAAAGAGGAACAACTGAAAAACATAAAAAGGAAATGATGATATATTTTACAAAGTGCATGAACTTCAAAGATATTATACGAAGTGAAAGAAGCCAGCTACGAAAGAGTATATCATATGATTCCATTTACATGAAATATCCAGAAAAGACAAATTTTTAGACATAGAAAGCAGATCAGTGGGTGCCTAGGACTTGGGATGGGAATGAGGATTAACTGTAAACAGGGAACTTTTTGGGTTGATGGAAATCCTAAAACTGGATTGTGGTGATAGTTGCACATATCAATAAATTTACTAAAATCATTGACTGTTACAGGTATGAAGAGTGAATTTTGTGGTATGAAATTATATCTCAATATATTTGTTGAAAGCAACTTGTTAAAAAAAGAAATCTCTCCAAGCAAGACAAAATCCAGAAGATATAAAAGGAAAAATGCATTTGAATAAAAATTAAAAAATTCTTTACATAGAGAAAATAACAAAATTAAAAAAAATATATAGCTCTCAGGAAAAAAATTGCAACACACAAGGCAGAAATAATTTAACGTAAAATTTCCAACAGGTCAATAAATAAATGAACAAAAATGCAACAGAAAATCAGGCAAGGGATGAGGACTATTTATTTACGGAAGAAAATATGCCAGTGGTCAGTAAACATGAAATATTTATTCAAACTCACCAATAATCTGAGAAATGCAAATTCAAATAACAATATGATGAAACATTTCTTCCCCCAAATTGGAAAATATAATAGTTTGTTTTTTAATAGAATATTCTGTGGGAATGGATTCTCTCATATACTGTTATTAAGATCGTGAATGGGTGGCAGCTTTGCAGTATCTATTATAATTAAAAATGCAAATTCTACAGGATTAACAACAAAAACTCACCTCTTGATAGCTATCTTAAAGAAACAATCTTACACGAGCCCAAGGAGACATAAAATTGAGTGCTTGTTGCATCACGGTTTGAAATAATAAAAACATTTTCAAATTCTGAAAGAAAAACTGATAAATTTGTCTTGATTGTAAAAATTCTGTACATCAAAAGACAACAAAATAGTGAAATGACAGCATTTGGGTATAGTGCATGGTGTTGTGAGCATAAACTGGTAAACCTCTTTGGGTAGTTTGGATAACCCAGTACTTCCATCCTAGGTGTTTACACTCTAGACAGATTCTCAAATACGTGCCCAAGATGACATATAAAAAATAGAAGAGAAAAGAAACATTCTGAATTTTCAGATAGAGAATAGATAAATTATGGTATAGCCATACAAATGAATAATATACAGAGCTTTAAATGAATGAACTAGCACTACCAATATGGCTAGGAAAAAAATCATAAGGCATGGTGCCAGTTAGGATGATAAGAGTTACAAAGGCATCACTGCCACTATAAGAACAAGAAAAAAAATTTATAAACTACACTAAATGAATGAACTGGAAAGAAAATCTTATTTTTAAAGACTTCAAAGAGCTATACATGCAAAGAAGTCTAACAATGCCAAATTCTAGAGATGGACAACTTCTGCTTAGATGAGCATGGACAAGTGCCCACTCGCCTCCCTTCAGTCATCTGCTGAACATCAACAGGGGTAGGACATTGGGCCTGGCACAGAAAGGGAGATTGTGATGGGGTAAGAACAAACTAGCTAAGTTTTAAATAACCCTGTGGGCTTGTGTGATAGGTTGAGATCTATAGCGTTCCCAAATACGATACATGGTTACTTTTCCCAGCCAGCTGATTCTCGTCCCAGAATTTTAGCTGAGTTCATGATGGTGGTGTGGGAATTTGGGAGGTACACAGAAGGCAGAAAAATGTCTCTATAGTTTCATGCAAACAAACATCAGTAAGGAAATCAAAGACATGAACCATCTTGACCTAATTAACATGTGTATTGACTACATCCAATAACTACAGGATTTATATTTCCTTAAATTTCACAAAGAATATCTGCGAAATAGACTTGATGCTGTGGCTATAAAACAAGCCTCAATAAATTTTACAGGATTAAAGTCACACAGAATATATTCTCTGACCACAATTTTATTAAATTAAAAATCAATATGATTGAGAAAATAGCCTAGGTTTTGGAAGTAAAGTAATCCACTTCTAAATAATCCATGGCTTATCAAAGAATAAATCAGATAAG
>JAQQSS010001615.1:54994-77960 GCA_028646465.1 Rhinoceros unicornis | reverse complement strand
CCTGGCCAGTTCTTATTTTCCTGACTATTCCTTCCATGTTTCCAAAATATGATGCAATCTGAGACGTGGTTTTGGATGTTTGAGAAGCAAAGAAGCATGAAATGGAGCAGGACTTAAAGCCTGCTTTTGCTTGAAGATCGAGGAACTCAGTCCTTTACATGTCCTAACAGGTAAGAGATTGCCACTATAACATTACAGGCTTAAAAAAAAATCACTGCCATCACTCTAGTGCAAGCCACTGTCCTTTTTCACACTGAGCTTTCATTATCCTCTGCCATTATCTAATGCATTCTTGATACTTCAGAAAGAGTGATATTTCTTGATACTTCAGAAAGAGTGATATTTTATTTTATAACACATATTTAAAAATTTTCAGAAAGATACATGTATATACTTTAAAAAATTACCAATAGGATGTATTTTAATAAAATATTTGCCCTTCATGCCTTTCCTTTACTCCAGTGGAACACACACACAAAGAAAGTATCCATACATTCCTATTTTGTTGGGTAATTTTAACATGAATGGACTTGGAATAATGTCAAATGCTTTTTCTGTGGTGGGGAGATGTAAGTATCAAAAAATTTATAAGGATTAAAATCACACAAAGTTTGTTCACTGACAAAAATGAAATTAAATTAGAAATCAAAGTAAAAATATGTTACTAAATATTCGTAAACTAAAAAACACACTTCTTTTGAATAAAACACAGATCAAAGGAGAAATCAGAAGAAGACTTAGAAAGTATTTGGAGATGAATGAAATAAAACGTAATATATCACAATTTATGCAATGCATCTAAAGCAGTGTTTCAACATGCTTTGTACTAGAATTGTGGAAAGATCTCAAATGGACTAAGATTCTACCTCAAGAAACTGGAAAATTGAATAGCAACTTAAGCCCAAATTAAGCAGAAGAAAGGAGATAATAAAGATTAGAATAGAAATCAGTGGTATGGAAATCAGAAAAATAATAGAGAAAATAAATGAAAAATATATGAATGAAAATCAATATAAATCAATGAAAAAAATAAGATTCTTTGGGAAAGTCACTAAAATTGATACACCTCTAGTGACATTGATCGGGAAAGAAAGCTAGAAAACACAATTTATAAATATCAAGAATGAGAGAAGGGCCATCTCTACAGATTGTGCAGAAATTAATATTATAATAAAAGAATATATGAAAAATTTTTTCCTTGTAAATTGGGCCACTTAGATGAAATGGGAAAACTGCTTGAAAAACTCACATTATGAAAGGTCAATAAGAAAATGGAATAACCTAAAACAGCCCTATATCTAATAAAGAAATTGAATTTGTAGCTTAAAACCTTCCCACAAAGTAAACTCCAAGCCCAAGAGTTTTCACTGGCAAATTCTTCCAAGCATTTAAGGATGACATAAGACTATTATATAAATTGTTTCAGCAAATAGAAGAGGAGGGAATACATCCCAACTCATTCTATGATACTATCATTACCCTTATATCAAAATCAAAGACATTACAAGAAGAGAAAACTACAGACCAATAGCCCTTATAAGCATAGATGCAAAAATTCTTAACAAAATTTTAGCAAATCACATCCAGCAATGTAAAAAAGGAATAATACAGTGTGACCCAGTGGAGTGTATATAAGGAAAGCAAGGTTGCTTTAGTATTCAGAAATCAATCAAGGTATGGGGCTGGCCAGGTGGCGTAGCAGTTAAGTTGGAACACTCTGCTTTGGCAGCCCTGGTTCGCTGGCCTGTATCCCTGGCCCACATGGACGCACTGCTTGTCAAAGCCATGCTGTGGCAGCATCCTATATAAAGTAGAGGAAGATGGGCATGGATGTTAGCCCAGGGCCCATCTTCCTCAGCAAAAAGAGGAGGATTGGCACCAGATGTTAGCTCAGGGCTAATCTTACTCAAAAAGAAAAAAAAAAAATCAATGTAATTTATCATATCAGAAATACACAAAAAATTATTCACTCAATTAAAGCAAAAAATATATTTGACAAAATTCAACACCTATTCATGATAGAAATTCCCAGCAGGCTAGGAATGAAAAGAAACTTTCTCTATCTGACAAAGGGCATCTAAGAAGAATCTGCTGCTAACAACAAATTTATCTGTGAAAGAATCCCTCTAAGATTGAAACTAAGGCAAAAATTTCTGCTCTCACCACTTCTAGTTGATATAATTCTGAAGAGTCTATCCAGTGCAAAAAGCAAGAAAAAGAAATGAGACATGCCAAGTGGAAAGGACAAAATAAAACTGCCTTTATCACAGATAATGATTGACTTTATAAAACATGGATTGGCTAAATTTTTCTGTAAAGGGTCAGATAGTAAATATTTTAGGCTTTGTGGTCTGAGAGACAAAATAAAAGACATTCTGTAGGTACTTACATAAGCATCCCAAATGTAATCATTTAAAAACGTAAAAATTGTTTTTAGGCCATAGATTGTACATGAGCAGTGGTTAACTGGATTTGGCCCACTGGCCATAGTTTGTCAGTCCCTGTAATAGAACATTTTAGAACTCTACAAAAAATCCAGTATAAGGAAAAAGTGAGTTTATCAAGGTTGCAGAATACAAGTTCAATAAATATGATCAATTTTATTTCTATTTACTAGCAATGAACAATCAAAAATTGAAATTTATAATTTTCATTCACAATAGCATCAAAAATATAAAACACTTAGGGATAAACTTGACAAAAGTTGTGCACAACCTGTATACTGAAAGCTATAAAACATTGCTGAGAGAAATTAAAGAATACCTAAATAAATGGAGATGTATACCATGATCAAAGATTGGAAGAATCAATATTTTTAATATATCAATTCTTCCCTAATTGATGTATAGCTTTGACACAATTGCAATCCAATCCATACAGGCTTTATTGAAGAAAATGATAAGCTTATTCTTACATTTATACAGAAACACGAAAAAGGTAGAATAGCAAAAACAATTTCGAAAAAGAAGGATAAAGTTGGAGGGTTTATATTACATGATATTAAGATGTTTTTATACAGCTACATCAAGATGGTGTGGCATTAGTGTAAAGACAGATATATAGACAAACAGAACAAAATAGAGATTCTGGAAGTAGACCTCTACATATACAATCAACTTTTGACAAAGGTGCCTAACCAATTTAATGGGGAGATGAAAATCTTTTTAACAAATGGTCTGGGACAATAGATACACAAAAAATCGAACCTAGATCCTTATCTCACACTTAATAGATACCAGGCGTTATAAGTTTTGAGAACAGCGGGATATCCACCCAGACTTTGCTCTTACAAAACTGACAGAAAAGGGCTTAATCAGCAACAACAATGAAAATTTGCTACCATACTAAAATTAATTCAAAGTGAATCATAGCCCTAAACACAGTAGTGAAAACTATAAAAATTCAATAAGAAAATGTAGGAGAAAATCTAAGTGCCTTCAGATTTGGCAAAGATTTCATAACATAAAGCGTAAATTGTAAAAGAAAAAGTCAATAAGTTGGACTATGTAAAAATTAAATATTTTTGTTTCCTAAAGATATTATTACAAAAATAAAAATATAAGCCACAGAATGGAAACAATATTTACAAATATCTGACAAAAACTATTACCTTTAATATATAAAGAACACTTCCAATTCAGTAATAAGAGGAAAAACAAACCATTGAAAAATGGTGAAAAATTTTGAACAGACAATTCTATCAAAGAAGACATACAAATGGCAAATAAACACACGAAAAGATGTTCAACATCTTAAGCCATTATAGAAACCCAAATTATATTCACAATGAGATGTCACTATATTCTCATTGGTATGGCTAAAATTAAAACGACTGACCATACCAAATGTTGGCAAGGATGTGAAACAACCAGAGCTCTCTTACACTGCTGGTGGGAATGTAAAAGGGTACCGAAATCACTTTGAAAAATAGCTTGGCAACTTTTAAAAAAGTTAACAAAACATACCATTTTTTTAAAGCATTCCATTCCTAAGTATTTGACCAAAGGAAAGGGAAATATATGTACACACAAAGCTTTGTACAGAATGTTCATAGATTTATTTGTAATAGCCAAAAACTGGAAACAACCCCAAATGTCCATCAACAGGTGAGTGGATAAAGAAATTGTGGTGTGTGTATATATATATATATAGAATGAAATATTATTCAACAATAAAAGAGAAGAAATCATTGATATGTGCAGCAGTGTCATTGAATCTCAAGATAATTATGCTGAATGAAAGAAGATAGAAAAAGAGTTCTTGTATGATCCCATTTATGTAAAATTATTGAAAATACAAACTAATTTTATATAAAATTTTAGAAAATACTAAATAATTGACATAAAGCAGTTTAGTGATTGCTTGAGGATTAGGGGAGAGGATGACTTACAAAGGATCACAAAGAAGTTTTAGGAATAATGGATATGGTCACTATCTTGGTTGTGGTGATGGCCTTATGGGTGTATACATATGTCAAAGATCATGAAATTATACACTTTAAATATGAGCAGTTTATTGTATGTAATTATATATGAATAAAGGTGTAAAAAAGAAAACGTGTGTCTAGAAAGCCATCTAGGAACAGGATTTGTTGCTCCATTTATCTACATTTTTTATGGACTTTTACTAGATTTCCTAATTTTTTCATGATTCTACATATATATTTAATTTCATTTCATAATATTTTACTCTTTATTTCTATTATGAACGGAAAATTTTCTGCAGATATATTTCTCTTATATGCCTTCTTAGTGGTTTAATCTTCCAGAGACATGTAATGCTGCCTCCCATCTGTAGATGAGCTCTTTGTCATCAATGTTGTGGCTGCTGAGATTCTGTGTGTATAAAGAGGTCAGGAGTGTGGCTAGGACATGCCATTCTACTTGAATGACCCTCTTTTTATTGTTGATCTGATCTTGTTGCTAGAAAATAGATCTGTTATTTTCCCAAAGTATATATTTAGAAACTTCTGAAGTATTTGTGTAATAATTGTCTCCACATAAAAGAAAATATTATATGATAAAAGGAAGAATCAGAGAAAAAATAACAAGTAAAATATGTTTGAAAGTTAATTATAAAGTGAATAGGTAAGTGTAGTGACAGAAAAAGATAAGTGTAGTGGTTACTCTTGCCCATCTATCCTTGCTGGTGATCACTTTTAAATTCACATGGTCAACTCTTTAAAGTCAAATAGATTTTGATTGTTACTTTGAATCTTAGAACATGGGGCCTCTTTTCCTTAACTCTTTTGCTATGTGACCTCACAGATATTTGTAATTCCTAAAGATTCTACATATTTCTTGATATGTTTATTTTAAGCTGTATTCCCCCTAATTGCAGTGCTATGCTTCTTGTTGGCCTTTTCAGTGACTTTGTCTGCTAGAGACAAGTGGTGCTGCCTTACATCTACTCCTCATTGGCTGGAGAGGAAACCATTATATCCTTGAAAACAGCTCTGTAAAGTCTTTTTGTGATAAATGTCTTCATTTGAAGGTTAGGGTTAGGTTTAAACATCAGAGTTTGGGGGAAGGGAAGCGGTTGTAAGAAGCCATTTTGTACATATGTGCATCTTCCAGGGTGCCCTGCCTTTGCCTCTACAAGGTTACCCTAATCTCAAAGGGAGGCGATGGGATCAGCAGTAGGATGAGGGAACACATACCACTTCAGATCTCCAAGTCAAAATCAGGTCATGGATCTTAAACCAGAGGTGGCCCGGGACTAACAGATATTGCAAGAAATAAGTGAATACAAATGTCAGCAGCTTAATGTTTTTCCCCATTGGCAAGTCCAGGAGATAGGTTTCCTGTGAAGGAATCAAATGAATATCAGAGTCAAATGAACATCATTTATAATGCAGTTGTGCTCCTGCTCTTGTCTTTAATCAGTGAAAATGAACGATGACTCTGGACCCATTGGTGAGTAGCTGATTCTCACAGCTTCCGGTCAACCAAAAGATTCCATGGTGTACTAGTGGGTAAGAAGGAAATAGGCCTAGGGTAGCGGATATGTGCTCATATGCCTCCCAAGTTGTCTGGGAGCCTATTCATTTTCTAAGGAGTCTAAGGGAATGGTTGAACTCTAGTGCGAAATGACTGCTGGTTCAATTCTTCCTTCCTTCATTCCACCTAATATTTAAAAAAAAAACCAAAAAGTACTTGGCTTCTTTCTGTTGTATGCTTTTGGAATTGGGACTCTCTTTCCAATCCATGGTTTACCTTTTTAGTCAGGCTGGTTGAGGAGGTGCAGAGAGATTATCAGGTTGCCCTCCAGCCACAATAATATAATACTATTATTCTATCTTTAGATAGAGTTTTATGTGCCAAATACTTTTGCATGTACTTTATGAATATTGGCTCGCTGAGTCCTTACAACAAACCTTTGAGGAGGCATTAGGTTAAACGTCATTCACATTTACAGATGAGGAAACTGGTGTGGAGGAGTTAAATAACTTGTGTGGTGTTGCATCATTGGTAAATGATAAAAACACAATTTGAACACAGGCAGTGTAATTCCAGAGGGGCATGCTTAACCATTATACAACACTGCCTCTCATAGACACTGTCTTTAGGATCCCCACTTTCATTATTCAAATGAGATAATTGAATATGGGTATGCCTAGATCTTTTTTCACTTTGCCCTCTAAGCAGAATCAGTCCTGTCTCCGCAGGTAGAAATTTACACTGTTGTTGCTGACTAAGCTGTTTTCTGTCACTTCCTTAACGGGCAAGGTCTGGGTGGACATCTCTTTGTTCTCAGTACTTATTATAATGTCTAGTAGCTATTAAGTAGATGCCTAATTATAAAAATAAATACTTTATAAGTAAATATATACATATAGGCATGAATGTGTGAATGTATCTGGTACAGAATCTGCACAGATTAGAAACCTGAAACTCTTTTTATCTTACGTGAACATTTTATGAACTGACAACCTTTGTGGCTAGTAAAACTTATCTTTTCACATCAAGATAATTAACCATGGTCAATATAGCTTGAGAGATGCAGGGCTTGTATGTGCACCCAGCATGTGGTGAGCACTTCTGACAACTCCCTTCCCCCATGGAAGAGAGTGCCCTATCTTAGTCAGCTTTCCCATCTTAACACCAGGATACCCCAGTTTTTATGGCTTCCAGGTTTACATCACGTGGAAAATGTGAGAACTTTGTTTCTTTTCTTCTCATTTTTTAGTGAAGTATGATATGGAGTCATCGTTCTAATTCGAGATGAATTTTTTTTTTTTAAAGTATTGAATTATATATGAGGGAAATGAGAAAGGTTGATGAGAAAGCCATGTAAAAAGATTGAGAAGGGGTTCAGCAGTTCAAATGAGATTGAAAACTGTAAATGTGTTGCCTTGATGGTAGGGGGCACCAAAAGCCTGGTGGAGATGAACAAAGAGACAGAATAGACAGAGTTGGTCACTCAACTTCAAGGGTTCTAAATATTGTTGTGACTAATAGCTCTACATGCAGATTTCATACAACTGATGTGTTTTTAAGGCCAATCACAATAGACCTGTCAGTCCATGTTAGAAGCCGGAAAAGGAGAAAACAAGATGTCTTTATTGTATTCTAGATCCTTGAGTGACATTTTATTCCTTCTGGCTTCAAAGATATAAGTGTAGACGTAGATATAAATAGAAAAATGTTTAGATGTTTGAGATGATAGTGAATGGCCAATTTGTAACTACTTTTTAATTTAACATATGGTAAATAATTTTATTTTGTCATTAAATGTCCTTCTAAGGTATTGCTTTGAAGGACTGTATTCATGTAATTGTGCCATAATTCATTTGCTTAGTCCTTTAAGATTTTGGATACTTAAAGGAATTAATCGAAAGCATCTTTACTGAATAGTTGGTCCTCAACTCTGCTTCCACCCCTACTGTAGAACATGAGCTGCCATTTGTTTACCATACACTCACTCCACCCCCCAACCAAAAGTTTGAAAGTTTCCTTTTTGGATATATGAGTTACCTAAAGAGAAAAACTTCACATTATGATATTTCTGATGAGTTAGCCAAATAAATGCAAAGTCCATCTTTTCATAAGACCCTTAGTGCTACAGTCTCTTAAATTGCTCTTAAGTGTCTCATTTATAAACATGAACTAATGACCAAAGAAGAGCATATATTTTTTGGGAAGCTAACCATGTGATAAAGAGGGACTAACTAAACAAAAAGGAAAAAATGTCTTCAGAGGTAAGACAGGGAACAAAAACAATTTAAACAAACAAAGAAAGTTCTTTTTTTTTTTTTTAAATTTTTAGTTTATTGCAGTAACATTGGTTTATAACATTGTATAAATTTCAGGTGTACATCATTATACTTCTATTTCTGCATAGATTACATCATGTTCACCACCCAAATACTAATTACAACCCATCACCACACACATGTGCCGAATTATCCCTTTTGTCCTTCTCCCTCCCCCCTTCCCCTCTGGTAACCACCAATCCAATCTCTGTCTCTATGTGTTTGTTTATTGTTGTTATTATCTACTACTTAATGAAGGAAATCATACGGTATTTGACCTTCTCTCTAGAAAGTTCTTTAGAAAATGTAACAGTGTAGAGAGAAGAGAGGTAATTAAAAAGTAATGTTTCAGTAACAGGAGGAAATGCATGTACTTGGTTGGTTTTACCCATTCGTCGTTTTTAATGACTTTTAAAATCATTTAGATCTCTGATTGTCCTTTTTTCATAGAATTTTGTTATTCTTATATGGAATATAAGTGTCTTGACATGAGTACAGCCATGTTTGGCCATTCCATGGACCTACAGCCACCAGTACACAAAGAAATCTAAAGCTGCTTTCTGTGTGGTGGGAACCCTTCTCCAACAGAGATAGTTGCAAATGGTAACATTCCAAGACTCTTTGGGTGTCGTAGCTCGGGTTGTGCTGGCCATCTGTGCTGGACTGGGACGATAACCAGTGAGCACAATGCACGTACACAACTGCCAGGCTGTGACGATAGCCAGGGGCCTCAGTGCAGGTATGCAACTGATAACAATTTGTGCATGGAAACACTAAATGCTTGCTCTGCAAACTCTGTAACTGCTTACTCTGGAGATTACTGATGCTATATAAACTGCTGGAAACTGAGGCCTGGTGAGAGTCTCACCTGTGGAGGGGACACCTTGCCCAGGACCTCTGATGATCAGACTCCCGCCTAGCCATGTCAATTGAAGGGAATCTCCCCAGCACAGGGGTGTGGATGCTGTGAGTAACCAATCCGATGTGTTCTCTTTTTGGTCAACCTGGTGTTTCTCTTTCCAGTTGATTTGTGTTACTTCCCTTCAGTCGATCTGGTGTTTCCCTTTCCAATCAATCCGATGTTTTTCCCTCTTATTGTATGACCTATTCAAATCTGCTTCTGTCTCGGTTGATCTGGTGTTTCCCTTTCCAATCGATTTCTGTCATTTCCCTCCTGTTATTTGACCTATTCGGATCTGTTTTCAGACTATCACCTTTACTATCCTCTATATAATAAAATATATATTCAGTCCATTTGTTCGGGTTGGGAAGTTTCTTTTTACCTCTCCGATCGAATCCACGGAAACTCTCAAAACAGGAAGTAATATCTTATAGCCTCATGTGGATTTTTTTCCATTTTATTTATAAAAATGTAAAACTCAGAGAAAAGATGTAAAAATAAGAAGTGTATATATATATATATATATATATGCTTTTTCTGAAATTGTACACATCATGACCCTTTATCCTTAAATGCTTAAGTGTGTATTTACTAAGAAAAGGACATTGTTTTACGTAACCAGAGTATAGATTTCAACTTCATTAAACATAATAATTTTATCTAATCTACTGTTTTTATTCTCATTTTCATATGGATTTTGTTTGAAAATACATAAAGTCCAAAATTATATTCCCATCTGTGAACATGGTATGTCTCTTCAATTATTCATAGTTTTATGCTCCATGGTAAAATTTTGTAAATAAAAAAATTAAATCTCTGTAATTTTTTGTGGGGTTTATTCCTTACAATTTTGTATGTCGGTCCTATTTTGAATGGAAATTTACCCCACCTTCTGTCACCCCCCCACTGCTACTGTATATTTTATTTGCACTTATTAGTAGCTTGAACTGCCTGAGACAAGTGATGCTGCCTCCTCATGTGCTCCTCACTGGCTGGAGAAAAATGTGTTCAATGATATTAATGGCTTCGTCTAACCACAGCTTCTGCTACGGTTCTTTGTCATCATTCTTTCTCTTCACCCATAAATCTCATTTGGCAACCTTTTCCAGTGCTCAGTTAGTTCCTTTCCTTCTGCAAGAATTGTTTGTGTAAGTCCTCTCTCTTATAACCTAGTTTACTTTTCTTCATATAGGATCCTGGCTAGTATTAGGATGCCTTCCCTGCTAATTGGATTTAGGAAAAAAGTACTTTCCTGCCCTACAAAATATATTTTCCCTGAAGTTCTCAGAACAAACTTTTAAATGATCTACCCATAGGTTAGTCTTCCAATAGTAACTATTATCTTTATTCTAGCTATGAAGGTTACCTGTTCAAACAGATAGGATTATCAAGGGGGTATAGTTGGGAGCATCCATATAGTTTTCAATAGCTTACTTGATTTGAAAAGAACTCATCAAGTTAATGTTTCAAGGACATTGATAATTTCTTTTTAGAAGTCTCCCTGAAAAAATACAAGCAGTCAGGGAATCCATATTAATAGGCAGTGTCCAAGGATATGCAGTCTGCATGAAGACAAGAGGTTTGGGGTCCAGAGACAGGCTATATGCAGAGAACCAGGACAGTGTCTCAATATCTGCAAAAGGCTGGGTCAGGAACAATAATTCACATGTGAAGCAAAATGCTAGAAATGAGCAAACTAAACTTGAAGAGAGTCTGAAAACATGTCTCAGGATAGAGCCCAAAAGACAGCCACCTGCCAAGCAGCAGCCTGAGGCCTGCTACACATGCTAGGATGGGTTCCAGAAATGAGCTAACAGTGAAAAAAGGCCACTGACATCATTGGAGAGATTGAAAAGAAAAACAAGAGATAGTATAAAGCTCTATATATCCTATTAATTCTAGCAAATGCAAATGGACTAAACTTGTGATTAAAAGACAGAGACTGACAGATTGAACAAAAAATATAAATTCAGGTGATATTGTTTACAAGCCATATACCTGAAACATAAAGACCATTTCAGAGATTGAGTGTAAAAGATGGAAAGGTTATATCATGCAAATACTAACTAAATAAAAAATGGTATGGATATATTAGGGTCAAAAAATAAATTTTAAAGAAAAAAGCATAGTAGGACAGAAAGTCTCTTAAGCAATGATAGACATTTACCTTATCAAGAAAACATAGCATCTGTAAACATGTACATCTAATACAATAACCTCAAAGATATAAATCAAAATTAATACAATAGACAGGTAGACACTAATAAATCTACCATTGTAATTGGACATTTTAATATATCCCTCTCAATTCTTCATAGGTCATGTAGACAAAAGAAAGGATATAGAAGATGTAAACAACACAATTAGAAGTTTGACCTTAGATATACTGCGAAGTTATTGTCAAGGTTCTCATACATATGCTGGGTGTTGGATTCAACAGTCCTTATTATATTATTGAAAACAAACAAGAAACAAATTTAAAAAATTCTTGGGCTAATAATCAAAGCGAGTCATGAACCAAGGATTATGATCATTCAGAATCTTTGCACCTTATGTGTGTATGCAAGAGAGAGAGAGAAAGAGAGGGGAGGAGGAGGAGACTGGGATACATTTGACTTTACACAAATAGCCATGACTTTCATTTTAATAAAAATAGTCCTGAAATCCAGCCAGTGCACAACAATCTTCCTTCTCAAATCACCTTTGTTTATTAGCACCTGAAAATAAGAGAAACCACTCAGCTGACTGATCTGAATTTGTATCACCTGATTTTCCCCCTCCAATCTGTGTCCCTCTTTCTCCCAATTTCCATGGGCCTCCCACTACAGTTCTTCCATTTACCCGTCCATATTTGTTCTCCACTCTTCTGTCTCACTCTGGGCTCCCAGCTGCTGATTCATATGGAACTACCTCCTGGCTCTGGTTTGATGCGAACAATGAAGAGCATAATCAGGGGATTGGAGGAAAGGAGGGAGGAAAGTGGGCTAGCCTTTTTTCCCCACACGCCATCTCTGGGCAGGTCATGGAAGGGTGGCAGTTTTACTCAACCAGAAGGTCACATATGCTCTCAGGTGGCCCTCTCTACACAGTATTCTCTGCCTCCACGGCCGTTTTGTCAATCTCTTCCCTCATACTTGCAGGCTTGAGGGTGACAATAGTGCCCCTGCTCTCCCTATCCCAGGATATCTCGCTGTCCTTATGGTTTGCTTACACTCTTGACGGTCATAGCTTTGTAAATAAAACCTTTATTACACTCTCCTCAAATTAACCAATTTGAGGTTGCCATCTTTTTCCTGCCAAGAACCTGACTGATACATTTAAATCCAACTTCCAACTGCTTCCCTTCTCCCAGAATGTCCCACTTGCTGTTCAATGCCAAAACCTGGATAGTTGTCCCTTGGTAGCAGCATGAACTCCTCATGTCTACCACCAGTCGTGAGGCTGGGTCAGGAAACACTGATAATTTCTGTCTGTAGTGTCAGTAAATGAAGGTCTAGGATGAGGGATAAAACATTAACTTAATTTTCAGTGGCGAATGAGTAGTAAGAGTGCAAGAAATCAGGCAACCTATCAATATTGCAATGTGAGATCTCTACACTAAACACAAAAAAATGCTGGAAGATTATTACAATAAAAATATACAAAAATCTCTAACAGTTCAAGAAGAGAGATATATAGATATCAGAAACAAAGAGGAAAATCCCAGCTGCAGCTGAGTAGAAGCTGAAACTTAATATTTCAGAGAGATATCAGAAGAGGGTACACCACACCAAAGAAGCTAGAATTATTTTATGCGTATCTGCAGTTTTGTGCTGGAGCTAACTCATACAAGCTTGCAAGAGCAAACTGTTTCATGAATTTTGCCAGTTATTAAGCAGAGCCATTATTAAAAACTAAATTATGTAAATTTATAATCTCTATTAAAACTCAAAGAAATAAATACTAAAAACTCATAACTTATTAATTATTTTACTACATGTTACTATTATACATGCTCTTGAGATTATTTACAGCTATTGTATTCACATGTTGGAAATGCTGTATAACAGTGTACTACTGTGCATCTCTTCCCAACTCCGCACTCAGTGATGTCAGGTTGGAAACTTGAAGTCAGCTATGGTGGGAGTATTTACATGATGGAAATCAGCTAATGCTATAAATGAGGACTTGGCATACTGTTTTGTGATTGTCTGCATCAGAGGTCAACAAATTTTTTCTTTATGGCCAGATAGAAAATATTTTAGGCTTGCAGGCCATATGATTTCTGTCACAACAACTAAATTCTGTTATTATAGTGCTAAAGCTTTCATAGACAACATAGATAACAGAGTATGGCTGTGTTCCAATAAAGTCTTATTTACAAAAATAGGTGAGGTCCACTGTCTCTAGTCTGCAGATCCTGGTTTAGACTTAAGAATCTGATAGCTGCAGATTAAACTTAAAAGTGTATCATGTTTGTAGCCACTACGTTGTGAATAGCACAAAAACACGAGAAAATATCCTTCCAATATTTGGAAACTATTATCTGATTCAGCAAAGAAGTTGTTCACATCATTGACAAATGAGTGAAGTTCTGACATGTCTTTGCAGCTTCATTTTGCCTTACTCATTAGTGTAAATGAAAATATCTATCCTACTGATAAAGATGAGACTATAAGGACTTGATCTCCTACTACTGAAAAAATAGTAAAGCAAGAAATTGGCCTAAAAACCGGTCCAGGATCATGAAATTTCTGGGGACTATAATAGAAAAAATAGAGTTACTTGCTGGAGACATTTATATAACCAGGGGTATATAGGACTCCTATAATAGCTTCCGCACCAGGAGCTGAAACAAGCCACCCACAACTGCTCTGAGAGGATTGTTGTTGTCCCAGATAGCACCGCAAAGCAATAAACCTGAATGATCATCAAAGAACTGGGGTTTTGATTGGCAGCCTGAAGGGCTGGGGTGGAGGTGGCTAAAAACTCTAGATAGGGAGAGTAGAGTACAGAAGGAAAGAGGGAGGAGGAAAGAGAGTAAAAGAGAGGGATAGTAAAACCAACATCTAGAATATAAATTCATTGGAGATGAAATCAATTTTATGAAGTATTCTTTACACACTATGTTAGAACATAAATAAGTAGAATGACTGTTTTATTTTTGTTTTGATGAAGAAGGGGGTCCTGCAGGTATGGTTAGTTGTCCTCTTAGGTGTGGCTTCCCATTGTCCTGCCAGAGAAGTTAGTTGTGGGTTGAAAAAATAGTTTGCACCCAGTCCTTCTAGTTAAGTGACTGTAAATGTCGCCAGATCCATGTGCTTCCCTATCCCTAATTCCAGGGATCTGATGACATTTACACACTTGGTTCCCTGTTTATTAGTTAATAAACCCATCTCATGTTTCCTTCAGCTGTTATAAACTGGACATTCAGTCAAGTCTCTGATTCTCACACCTCCAGGTTCTGTAATTTGGTATGAAAGTGATGAGAATTTGGATTTTAAGTCAAGGAGATTGAGATTTAAGCCAAGGTTGTAATGGGATAAGACTTCAGGGGATCTTACGAGGGGGGTTAATAATGTATTTTCCATTTGGGAGGGACCTGAATTATTGGGGGTCAGAAGGTGGAATATGCCAAGTTGAATTCTAAAATGGACCCCAAGAATATCTCCTAGTGTACCTGCCTTATAAAATTCCCTCCCCTTGAGTGTGGGTGAAACCTGCAAGTATGATGGGACTATCAGTCCTCTGATTGGGTTGTGCCTTGTCCACAGCTGACATTAAGAAAGGAAGATTATTCTGAGTGAGCATGGTCTGAAAATGTGAGCCATTAAAAGAGCTTTTCCTGAGAAGGGAACTTTTCCTGAGAAGGGAAATTCAATGTGAGAGAGATTCTCTGTTACTGACTTTGAATATGGAAAGGGCCACATGGCAGGGATCTGAGAGCGGCCTCTAGGAGCTGAGGGTGCCTCCTCGCTAACAGCTAGCCTGAAAGCAGGATTTAATTCATACAAGGAAATGAATTCTGCCAACAGCCAGCAAGGTTGGAAGATGATCCCAATCTTCAGATGTGAACTGCAGCCCCAACTTGTGACTTCAGTCTTGTGAGACCATAAGCAGAGAGCCTTGCTGAGCCCGGTGTACACGTCTGACCTAGAAAACTGAGATAATAAATGGATGTTGTTTTAAGCTGTTTAGTTTGTACGAATATGTTATGGCAGTGGTAGAAAACTG
This sequence comes from Rhinoceros unicornis, assembly GCA_028646465.1. Lineage (NCBI taxonomy): Eukaryota > Metazoa > Chordata > Mammalia > Perissodactyla > Rhinocerotidae > Rhinoceros > Rhinoceros unicornis. The sequence goes on along the minus strand of JAQQSS010001615.1, from coordinate 62,592 downwards.
ATATAATATCTTTTGCTCATTTAAGTTTTACACACTGTATCTTAAGCACTTTTTTACACAATTCTTAATAATTGATATACATTTAACATATTAATTCTTGATTTTTCATATAACTTGTGGTTGTCATACCAAGCAATGGGTTCGCTCTGCTTGCCACACGATCTGAGCCGATTAATCACAACAAGTTAGAGATTGAGAAACGAAGTTTAATTAGGTTAGCCGGTAAATCAGAAGACAGGTGATTGATGTTTCAAAGACCCATCTTCAAAGATTACAGAATCTTTGAAGCTATATAGGGAAAATGGGCAGTGAGGAGGGTGTCCAGGGATGTTGGTGTCCATGCGTGATGGGCTCCAGGCATCACATTGTTCCATTCTTCCGCCAGCTGTGATGGAGACCCTGAAGGTGTGTTTCCCCCCTGTGGTCAGCCTGTTCCTGGAGAGAAACTCAAAGAACAAAGTTTTTAATTTATCAAGCTATTGGTAAGTACATACGTAAGTGGAGGCCATAAATCAGGAGAGCATGTGAGTTTTTTGGAGTATGTGCAGAGCAGAGAGTACTCACACAGAGGAGGGGTCGGGGCCACTTAGTGTAACAAGATGGCCTCACTTATGCTCACTTAGAGTTGTATGCATGATGGTTTTTAAATACAAAGTTTTTTTTTTTTTTTTAATATAGTCTAACAATGTTTTTTCTCTATAATTTCTTCCTTTGCTCTGTTACTTTAAATCATCTCACCATCTTTTACCAACCTTCTCAGTACCATCCATGTGTGTGTTTATGTATGTGCTCTTTTCACTTTCAAGTGAAGTAATTAACGAGTTGACCCAATGCCATTTGAAGCTTCCTTCATTCCACTAAATTAAAAACTTACTTTTAGGGGCCGGCCCGGTGGCGCAAGTGGTTAAGTGCGCGCGCTCCGCTGCGGCGGCCCGGGGTTCTCCGGTTCGGATCCTGGGCGCGCACCGACGCACTGCTTGTCAGGCCATGCTGTGGCGGCGTCCCATATAAAGTAGAGGAAGATGGGCATGGATGTTAGCCCAGGGCCAGTCTTCCTCAGCAAAAAAGGGGAGGATTGGCAGATGTTAGCTCAGGGCTGGTCCTCCTCACAAAAAAAAAAAAAAAAAACTTACTTTTACTATCCACTATATTCTTAATTTGTCCAATATGAAGTCAGGGTAACTTGCTCTTTCCTTGAAAGTGGTCCAAGTGTGGCATTCTTTTAAAGAAACCAGAGTAAATTGCCCAGTACATAATTAAAAACAATTGAAACCTTTATGGCAGTGTCTTGAGAGGTATCAAATTTGGATTATATTTCCAACACCAAAAAAAATAATTTAAAATTCTTTTAAAATATCTTCTCCCCCTAAAAATCTCACACGATAATTTCTTCACTCACCACAGTTTCCTCACCATCATGCTGCTTTTCCTTCCATTTCATCTTATAGTTGCCATGATGATCAAGCATATCTCAAAAGACTTGTCTCCTGACCCCTCACGCCCCACTGACTTCCAATCCCCACTGGCTACTGTGCTTCACCCCACAAACCAGGATAGACTTCAGAAGAGTAGAGTAGGCCCTCCCGTGCCATGGAGAAGTGAAGAATATAACTTATAACACAAAAGCTTCTTAGAAATATGTTTCTATGTCCCATCCCAAAATTTTCTCAAAAGGTTGGCAGATTCCTAGAAATATAGTAAATAAATTTCTCAATGTCATTAATCTCAGCATAAATTAGGTTCTGTTTCTATGCAATTTTATTCCACAGTTGTCCTTTTTTTGTAGCAGTATGAACATGTTTAGCTTTATAATAATTTGCGAAAGTCTATTAGAGCAACTTTCCCCATTTTTTTTACTAATACCTATTTTTGTACATTTATTATTTTTGAAAAAATTAGAAACTTTTTATTAATAAAACTATCTTATTGATATTTAGATTAAAGCATCTCCAGACCTATGTATTTTGTTAAGGAAATCGACACAGGCTGTCCTGTCAAGAACATGGTATATTTCTCTATTTATTAAACTTCTTTTTTGTCCTTAACTAAATTTCTGTTCTTTTCTGTGGATTGCACACATGGCTGGTAAAGTTTATTGTTTTGATATTTTGTATATTTACTGCTTTTATAAATGAATTGTTTTCTGGAACAGACTTAGTGGCTTAATCTGCCAGAGACAAGTGACTCTGCCTCACATCTGCTCATTGAGGGGAGAGAAAATTATTTAACGGTATGACCTAAACACAATTTCCTTGAATCTTTTTTTAAAGCGACATTCCTTGTTTGGTAACTCCCTGGTCTAGTAACCACTTCCTTCAGCCAGGGAAACCCTCCCCTCCTCCAAGAGCCAGAAGTGTGATAAAAAATGTCCTCAGTGGTCACATAGTCATTGCTCCTCTTGTCCTGAGTGTGTGGGTTGCTAGTTTTATGTATTCACTTCCAACCGAAGCGTTTCTTCCCAACTTCTTACAGTAAGTTTTGATTCATATAGTATTTTAGTTTCATCTACAATATAATAATTTCCCACAAGTATGAAGAATACAGGTAGAAATGATTTTGAAGTAATATCAGTACAAGAGCGTGGGACGCAGTGCCTAGATTGGAATAACTTTGAACAAGGTAGTCTGTCTATAAGGTGCTTTCAAAATAATCAAAATTGATTTGATTGATGTACACGTAGGAGGCAATATGTCAATGAAAGGCAAGCCCAATGTTCTGATTCAGCACATGAGAGAAAGAGAGGCCAGTGAAAATAAGCCCTGCTCTGAAGAATAGGCTGAGTGACTTGCAATGAGGATTGGTATGGTCTGAATTCTTCATGCAAACTCTAGCTGCTAATTGGCATCATCATCAGCTTGAATGTTTTCAGGAGATCTTGTCTTACATGTCTAGCAATCCTAAGACAAGATAATAACGATCATTTTATGTGAGCCTGGTCCATGAGAAATCATTAAAATGGTTATATTCTCATTCATGTCTTCCCACACTTTTTTTGGTTTATTTTTTTTAATTCAACTTATTTTGAATAGTTAATATATGTTCGTGATAAAAAATTCAAATGGTACAAAGGTGCATTACAGTGGAAAGTTTCTCTCTCCCACAACCCAAACTTACAGCTATCAAGTGTGCCTCTGAGGAGACACCTATCATTAGTACATTTTGCTTATCCTTCCAGAAATATTCTAAACATATGCAAGCAAAAACCATCTCTCTCCGTCTATCATCTGAAGAGCTCTCTATTATTACTACAAAACGTAGTATGCTATACACTTTGCTTTCTCCAAATAACTATATATCTTAGAGGTTTTTTCATATCTGACCATAAATAGCTGCCTCATTTTGAAAATAACCACCTAGTAGTCTCATAGTGATAAACATTCAGGTTGTTTTCTATCTTTGCTGTTAAAAAAATGGTGTAACAAATAACCTTATACATACATTACTTTATACAAGTTCAAGATATGTGAAGGATAAATTGTTAGAGGTGTAATTGCTAAGTCAAAGACTGCACATTTGTAATTTTTATTGACAGTGCCAAATTTTCCTCCACAAAAGTTTTATCAATATACAACTCACCATCAAAGTATGAGAGTGTATTATCACACTTCTTGAGCTCTGCCCATTTTATTGGTGAAAAATGATATGTCCTCACCCTTTTTTATTCTTTTTATGTTAATTAGGGTAGGCCAAACTGCTGTAACAAAAAGACCCAAAAGTGTATGATGGCTGAAATACAGTAGAAGTTTATGTCTCACTAATGTAACAACAGGCAGGTGTTGATGATTAGTGAGGAACTCTCCTCCAGGTGGTAATTCAGGGATCCAGACTCCCATACTTTAATATGGTGTCTCTCATTTTTTTTTTCCTGTGAAAATTAACCCACTTTCATTTTTCCTGAAAGACAGGTCAAGAAAGGTTGCCAATTGTGATATTTTAGAAGACTAAGGCAAGGAGGTTAATGAAATTTGTTTCACTGTCCACTGTTATGGTTAGCCTTGTGACTGTAGGTAATATTCATCATGTCTGTTCCCTATAAGACATCCTCAATTCCCTTCACCCTTTGAATTTAGTCTAGATTGTTTTCGTGGTTTGGTTGCAGAGACTACCATCTAAGAAGCTTCTACGCTCTTATTTATCCTTCCCTTGTTGGATTATGATTGTTTTAGTGTCTACTGACAGTCGTCACCATGTATAAAAGTACTAAAATACTGTCCAGTAAATTCCACGGATTCCAAACATATTCTTCCCTGCCTTTATTGTGTATGTGCAACCCTAGTTTCCATGATAATTGGATCAATTTCTTCATTCAGTACATAACTTTCCTTGTTTGCCTGATGGTCCACTGGCATGACATGGCAGTCACAGTCAAATTTCATTGAAATCTTTCTATGTCATTTTGCAGAAGCATTTTTCTTCCAGGACCCAGAATATCTAAATTGGGAGAGCCCAAGTTTATAGGGACAGTTAGCATAAATTCCACAAGTAGGGTTAATAGTGAGAAAAGCCACTCCATCTTGATTTACATCATTGGTTAAAGGCTTATACCACATCTTAGAGGGCAATGTCCCCCAGCCAACACCATTCAATCATTCTACTGGACTGGGTACATCTTGATAATGGGGTATATATGATAATCCTGTTGCCACATCTTCTTTGTTATTAAATGGATTCTGTGGTCTGAGGCAATACTGTGCAGGGTATAATGCCAATAAATATGGCATTCCATGAGTCCTTGGATGGTGATGGTTCTGGAGCCATTGTGGGAAAAAATAGCAAAACCATATCCAAAATACATATATACCAATTCCAGGAAGGATAAATCACTTCCCCTTCAAGGTGGAAGGTTTTAATAGAGTCAGTCTGCTGCCAATTGGCTTGGATGGTCTCCCCAATGAATGGTACCATATTAAGAGCTCAGTATCATTCTCTACTGTTGGTTTGTTGGGCCTCAGCTATGCATTAACTGGATCACCTATGTTGAGTGCAAGTCCCTGTTGTTGAGCTCATGTAAATTTCTCTTCCCTACTATGATGGTCATGCTGTTCATGGCCTGATTGCACAATCACTACCGTGGCCAAGGAAAGAAGCAGGAAGATATCCACAGGATGAGTTGTCCTCCTAGCTTTTGAAGGCCACCTCTGATGTGGATCCTTTCTGGTGAGGATTAATGTGAAACACAAAGATCTACACACTTTGAATCCATTCCTAGAGATCCAACTATATACCTCTTTCACATTCCTCCTGACCCAGATCTAGTAGGCTTGCTCCTTTTAGGAGCTTGATCACCCAGATGAGCTATTCACCACTGTCCAAGAGTAAATATCTATACCTCAGGCCACCTCTTCCTGCATTCAAAGGGGGTAATCAAGTCATTGAGAGCCATTACCAAGTGAGGCTGTATTATAGCAGCAGTCCACTTCCAAATAACACCACCATGTAATCCAACCCTTTTGGGAACTGAGCCAGAATTCTTTCTTCCTTCATTAGTTAGTTAAACAAAATTCTCATGATGACATAGATATAGGTTCAGGGATAGGTGATGGTGCAGTAGAAGTAGGAAAGTCATGGGAATTTAGACTTACTATTAAATTACTTTGTAATTTTCTAATGTATTTTGGATCTGCTCAAGTCTGGTTCCAAATGTACCACTCTAATTGCACAATGGGTTGTGGTTGTGCATGCCCAAACTGTGACTCTATGAATCCTATAACATCTAGCAACAAGGCACACAGTCACTTAGTGTGCTAAGTTCGTGTCAGGAAGAAAATGCACACTTGGCTTTATCTTTAGAAAACATGACTTCATGCAAAGGTATTGTAGGAGAAGTTTTCCTGTGGTCATATTTTGGAACACGTGTTGTGATAGAAGTGCTCAAAAGAGTTTAAGTTGTGACTTCCACTTTAGGCTATGATAGAGTAATTGGTAGCAGACATAGCCTAATAATGTAAACAACTAGAAAGCAGCAAAAATATATATATGGTGACTGTTTTCAGACATTGGACAACAGGCTTTAAAGGACTGTTGGTCCTGAGACAGGGACATAAATAAGAGGAAACTTATGATTGGTTTAGATTTCTGCCTGAAGCACATCTTCAAAACATGGTGTGCAGGAAGAGGTCACAAGCAGAGCAGGGTGAACTTGATGAGTTGAAGAGAAAGTGATTTGAGTTTGGGAAGGCTAAGGAAGATGGAATCTGAAGGGCAGAGTTTCAGAGAAGACGGAAATCTGAAGAAAGAGCTCCAGAAATCTACATAGTATCCCTTTGAGTCTGTTGCTTAATATGAAGCTGAAATGCATAGAGTGAAACTACAGCCTCGAAAAGAGTGATCCAGTAGCTGCAATCTAAAGAGTTCCTAGAAGAGAAACACTAGAGGAATTCAAGTTTTAATCCACCCGAGCGTAGAGACTCTCTGAATATCAGCATTTAGTGGCAACCAGGAAGATCATTCTTAATAGTGAAGCAACAAGAGTCCTAGACTAGTACTACTCTAACCCATAATAAAGAAGAGAAACCTCAAAAAGATTAAGCTGTTCTGCAAATAAATTAACTGCCTGTTATAATAAATAAAAGCATTCTTTAAAGAAATACAAGGATTTAACAAAATAAAATCCACAATGTTCAGAATCTGTTGAAAATTACTGGACACACAAGAAAGAGAACAATAATGAACCACAATGAGGAGAGAAATAAGTCAGTGGAAAAAGAAACAGAAATGAGAAAGAAGATGGAATTAGCAGACAAGGATGTTAAAACACCTGTGATAAACATGCTCAAAGATTCACAGAAAAAAAAGCATGATGAGGAGAGAAATGAAGGTATAAAAATAATAGAAGACACATCTAGAAATGAAAACACAAAATCTGAAATAAAAATTCTATGGATGGATCCATCTCTCCTATCTCGCCTAAGTAACAAAAGCTTTAATCTCCAAGGGGAAGGGCATCAAAATCATAGCCTGAAGATACCAGTGGAAACCAATTGCATCTGCGGAGGGGAGTGAAGAAAGAAGCCTTACCCTCGTGGAGGGGCAAAAACACTTTTGAAGGTGACCATGATGAGATCCACAGGGCCTGCCTAAGACTTATGCATAATCAACATCAGAGAATGACTCTATCCCACATCCCACCACACTAACAGCCATTGAGCGAAAATAGTGAGTAAAAGTGGAGCAAAAGGGAGAGGTTCAAGAGACAAGTCTCTCTCTGGGAAGTGGCACAAAGGGAAGACACAAAGCTGAATGGGGAGACAAACACAAGGTACCACCAGAGGAATTTGAAGCCACTGATGCACTGAGGGTGACTACAGTCACAACAAACTTCAAATCCAGCTCAACTAATTGACTAGATGAACAAAAATCCCCACAATAAAGGCCTAGCAGAAGGAAAAGCATGCTCATCTCCAAGCTTAAAAAACTACTCCAGTACCTTTTGTCTTATACAACATGTCTGGCTTTTCAAGCAAAAATTATGAGGCATATCAAAAGTCAAGAAACAAAACACAATCAGAAGAGACAAACCATTAGGACCAGACTGATATATGACATAGATGTTGGAACAATCAGTTAATTTAAAATAACTATGATTAACATGTTAAAAT
>JAQQSS010001615.1:17537-54494 GCA_028646465.1 Rhinoceros unicornis | reverse complement strand
AGTCCTCTAAGACACTTGTGAACCATCAAATATGAATCTATGCAAACTTTACAGATAGAAAAAAAAAAGAAATGAGTTTGGGGTACCTTAATAATTTGGGTAAATTTAGCAAACTGGTGTTACCGCCCAACATGGGGCCTTCTGCTCGCTGCAAGACATGCCAATAGTCAAGAGGCAAGGTGGTAAGAGAAAAAGGACTTTATTATTACAGTTTGCTAGGAAGAGGGAAGATGGCTGACTCATGTCCAAAAGAACCATCTTAAGGGGGCATAAAATCTTACAGTAGTTATATAGGCCATTGTGTTATCGGGGAGGGGATTAGGAATGTTGACCTTCTGGTGTTACAGACTGGGAGTGCCACACCAGATCTTTCTGTTTTCACCAATGATGGCTATCAGCATAGATTCTCTGTTCAGGGGTCATCACATTCCTAAGGAACTCAAAAAAGCAGTTATCATCTTATAGCAGCTGGGAGGTACATCCATAAGCAGGGGTCGTAAAATCTACAGAGCAGTTAGATCTCCTGGAGGGTGCATATCTAGCTGGGTTAGTGTGTCAGAGGTCATTCAAAGTTACAATAGAGTTTTTCTTTTCTACAATATGGCTTCCCTTATGTCAACCTTGTCTTGAGCCGGTATCACTGGTATTGACAAATTGGTTCCTCAGTAAACTGGCTTTTGGTGGATTGGCTTCATCAAATTAAACTGGATCCTTTTTGATCACATAAAGTAATCTGCAGACCCTCTGAAAAGTCCGCTTCACACTGCTTCCAAGGTGGCTTTATGAACGAAACAGCATGGCATGGCACTCCTTTGCCTAAATTCCCTCTATTTTTTCTTGTTAAACTGTGAAGAAAACCAAGGTGACTTTCAATGGTGGTGCCATCAAACCTCACAAAGACTAGGATACCTAAATCCCACCCTCTAATCATACTAAGCCACACGCTGTGAGTGACCCCCCCACCCCCAGTCTTGCTAATCCTCCCTGTCCACACTCAGGTAAGTGTTCTTGCCTGGAATGAATGTAGCTCTTTATCTGCTGAGCCATCAGTTTCTCTGACAAGCACACCTGAAAAGCCTGTCTTTCAACTTTGTCATGACCTCTATACCATCAACTCCCAGTCCTCTTCACCTTGAAAAATTATTATTCATGAAATACTCCACAGTTAATAATTGTCTTCTAGTCCTATGTTGCCAACCCATTCCAAGAGAAAAGAAAATAACTGAACCAATGGGCACCATTATCAATTTTATGTTTTAAGTGTCCCCTGAACCTTCAACACTGTTCAGTCATATCTTTGGTCAGCAATATTTGACATTCCCCTAATGGCTGTTGAAAACTTTTGTTTCTTTTATTTTTTCCTCATATATGTCTCCCCTACAATGTGTGAACCCCTAAAAGGCAGGATCCATGTATTTTGATCTTTGAAACTCGAGAACTTAACTCTGTAGGTGTATAAAAAATACCGTTAAGCGGCAGTATCCACCATCTGGGATCTGTTGGGTTTTTGGGAAGGGAGAGAGACAAAACTACTGAACATAAAACCACACCTATGTGTCAGAGCTCAGACACAGGAGGACCCTTGATTATGAATGTGAGGACTGCAGGGCAGTTGAGCATGTGGCACAAGGCAGGCTTTTAGCCATTTGTCATAAGCTACAATGAGTGTCCAGTCCCTCTTCCTCTAACTCGAATCAAGATGGGTGAAATATGATTCTGGACTCTCTGCCATAATAGTCCACGTAGCTCACAAAGCTGCACTCAATTTCTTCTTCTTTCATCAATTTATATTAAGACTCCATGTTTTGCACTCAGGTTTCTACGTTTGTGAGCCCAGTGAGAGGAGGACCAGGTTCTGAGATCTGAAATTATAGTTAAAATGGCAGCTCTGTGCAGGGGGTAGTCACGGCACTTCAGAGACGGAAAATTCAGTGGATTCATGATCAAATACATCTAACACGCCCTCCCCACTATTTCTTTACATAATGATGAGGTAAGAGGTAGGGATTCAAAACCATAATGATTTCATCATCTGCATAGAGATGAGAAATAACATGAAGACTTTTCTGTCTTTGTTACTGATGTTAAAAAAGATGAACTCACTACAGTTATATTAAAAACTAATATGTACGTAGTTTACCATAGATTGCAGAGGACTTTTACAAATTATACCTGTGCTCATGACGGTGGTCCTGTGAGGTGTGTATTCCTTCTATGATGACGCAAAACCAAGTCTTTCAGAGCTGAAATCCATTGTCACTCTGCTACTAATTTGATTCTTTCTTCAGTTTCTACAAAATGTGATTTTAAAGAGAGAACTTTGTGCAAAAGGAAAGGACCTACTTGATATGTGTTATGGAAAATTCATACAACTGGTTATCTAAGGGTTGATATAGTGAACATACGTGAGTAGCTTCACAAAGATCTAGAAAAATTTAGGGATAATTGCTTGATAAATTTTTATCAAAGGGAAATAATACTCTGGGGACAGTATTTCTAATTATATAACTACTGGCATCAAGGAGGTGCTGACCAAGGATAATAATTTCTCCATGACTTTCCACAAGGAAAAAGTCCACAACTTTTTTTTTTTTTTTTTTTTTGTGAGGAGGACCAGCCCTGAGCTAACATCTGCCAATCTTCCTCTTTTTTGCTGAGGAAGACTGGCCCTGGGCTAACATCCATGCCCGTCTTCCTCCACTTTATATGGGACGCCGCCACAGCATGGCCTGACAAGCAGTGCGTCGGTGCACGCCCGGGATCCTAACCGGCGAACCCCGGGCCGCCGCAGCAGAGCGCGCGCACCTAACCGCTTGCGCCACCGGGCCGGCCCCTTAAAGAACACTTTTTTTTTTTTTTTTGTGAGGAGGACTAGCCCTGAGCTAACATCTGATGCCAATCCTCCCCTAAAAGTCCACAACTTTTATCTTTCACCCCGGGGGAACAGAGGATGGCCCCTGTGGAGAGTCTCCCTACCGTAACCCTGACCCATGTCAATGACTGTTTTTCATCCAGTTATCTGCCCACATGGGTGCACACTACCCTCATCCTAAGTGTCCTGCCTTCACAGAGGCCTGGCCCGGTGATTCAGGTGAGGCACCCAGAATCAGGAAGTTTGTCTGAGTTGCATTCTTCTCGAGCCAGGCCAGCAGTGGCCATCCTCAGTGATGCAGCAGGGATATGGGCAGTGCAGAGAACTCTAGAAAATGTAGAGAACGCTGACTGGGTCAGGGGGAAGCAGCTGGCAGAATTCCAAACCAGAACCTTTCAGATGAGATTTTAGCCAATCAGAAAAAGGATTCTAAGGTGACACTTTTGTTGCTAGTTGAAAAGTCTATGTGAAGAGGCCTGTGAGGCTGGGAAATCCCCAGGTCTGACAGCCTCCACTGCACAGCCCCAGAACAGAGGGAATTTTCCCTCTTAGGACAGGAGGGAAAGGATGGACCAGAGGCCTCTGTTTATTCTGAGGGACCCTGAAGTGGGGACTAAGGGAAATGAGGCACCTTCCAGGTCCCTCTCTGACCATTCTTCCTGGCCCCGTAACCATATTCCAGGTCTGAGGTTGACGTTCCCCCTTTACGCTTCCATCCCACAGGGGAAACCCTCCTTATTCTGGACTTACCCTGAGCCTGATACACCACTGCTGGTGGAAGCCCAGTGACAAATGTTCCAGTCTCAGGTGATCTGGAACTGTGCACCTCACAAGAATTTTGGAAAAACTCACTGCCTCCTTGTGCCACTAATGGAAACTTCTTGTTGTTGCCTCTTCCCTATTTCTTTTTACCTGGCAAACTCCTTATATTCTGCTTTTAGATCCTGTCCTCTATTTTAAAAGGAGAACATAAAATACAGGAGAGAGAGAGAGAGAGGGAGAGAGGGAGAAAAAGAGAGAGAGAAGAAGAGAGGGGGAGATACTTATTGTCTTGTTTATTAATGTATCCAGGCACTGTTCTAATTGCTTTATAACCATTTAGTACTGGCCCTCGTTACAGACAAGAAGAGCCTGATAAATAATATATTTATTAAGAAAAACACATTGACACTTCTGCCATTTGGGGTTTGATGCTTAGGGCTGGCACAGGACAGTCTGTAACTCTAGACATCTGCTCAATCATTAACACTATTAAGGCCGCAGGAAATGCTTCTCCATATCTTTTGCTCTCTGTTCTCTAAACTAAAGGCGACTGTGTCCTAATGCTGTGCCTGTTTGTAGATTGTACCTTTGCTGACATCAGATGAACCTATTTCATGGTTCAAGGAGGATTTAAGCAGCTGAAAAGCTTATAAGAGAAAAGTCAACAACTTTTCAAATACTTTCATTCAAAGAGCACAAATGCAATAGATTCTTGCATAATGAAGAATACTTGCCAGCAGGGCTGGGTGTCAATTATTTTTTGCTTGTTTTCTTGCTTCACATATTAACCTGATATTCCTAACAGTTACACGTGGCAGCTGAGGAACACTTTGCAATATTAAAGAAGTCATATTACTCTTAAGTTTATATATATGAAGATCTAGATATAAAATGCATGAAACATGATCCACGTTTTACAAAGAGAAGCCTGAGGCAAAAAGAGTTTCAGTCATTTGTTGACTCTCATAAAGCACATTAGTTGTAGAACTGCAGCTCAAAACCATTTCCTTCTAAGATCTCTGCTTCTCCCACTACAACTTAAGGCTCCTCAGAGTCTCTAAGATAAGAGAAGTGAACATCTCTGTGATAATTTTCTTACCTGTGAAATATGATCCCCACTTATCTTCCCCTTCTAAAAATTCCAAGAACTATAGGTTTTAAGTAAATATCACAAAGATATCAACTCTTGAATCATTTTTCTTTTGGGTCTTTAAACCTCTAAGGCATTCAATCTTCAGATTTTCTATAACTGAGAGAAAATCTTCACCTCAAATGTTCATCCACTGCAATTTGATGAAGACACAGTGCCAGGCAGTGGACTGAGAACCTTCATAAAACATGTCTGCCCAGAGACAGATGAGTTACTTCAGCTCCAGTGCTGATTGGTTCCTTTCCTAGGGACTCTCCAATCCCAAGGTGCATGGAAGCTTTCACAGGTTTTTATTCTCTGAAGTGTGTACATTAGAGCCACCAGGTGTGAGCTGTGTTGACTACCATTACTTTTTCCTCTGTTCTCAATTATGTCTGGGAGGACGGCTCTGCAGATCCCCAGAGGCCTTTGGACAGCAGCTGTGATGGTGATGCTGGTGGTGCTGAGCACCCCAGTGGCCAAGGGCAGAGACTCTCCACGTATGTGCAGGGCAGCTGCTCTCCAGAGTCACCTCTCTGGGGAACAGGCTCTGAGGGGCCCTTGGGATGGAGTATGCAGGATTCTTTGATCTTAGAATACAGTCTTTCTGTGGGAAAGAGAGGTATGTTACATTCTTGTTTCCACCTTTTAATGATGAGGTGAGGAATATCCCCATCCCAAGAGCTGAAGCCTGGAGATGTTATAATGGGAAGGAGGAGACAAAGTGAGCTGGGTTATTTTTGAAGATATGAATTTCTCCAAAAAAGACACAGCAGAATTTGTTATTTCAGGGTCCCCCAAGACCTTGTATGGAGTATATACTATGGGATTCTGGGTTGGGGAAATGGAGGGCAGTAAAGGTCTCTGTAGTGTCATATTTTATTTTATTTTATTTTTTTTTGCTGAGGAAGATTGGCTCTGAGCTAACATCCGTGCCCACCTTCCACCAATTTGTATGTGGAACGCTGCCACAGCTGGCTTGACAATCGGTGCATATGTCCTTGCCCGGGATTCAAGCCTGCAAACCCCGGGCCGGTGAAGTGGAATGCATGGACTTAACCACTAGGCCACCTGGCCATGCCCTCCGTAGTCTCGTATTTGAGGAAAAGGACTCTACACTCCTGACTCAGAGTGGAGGGCTCATGGAGGCAAACTCTTGGTATTTGAGTGAAGCTGACTGGGTGACCACAGACAGCGAGTCTTAACTTCAAGTTTCACTGATTTATGGTTGAATAGTAACTTGAGTGTGATTCAGAGAGTTGAGTTGACAGTGGACTAAATTTAGGAGAAAGAAGAATGTAAAGGGAAATAATACATATCGAGAAACTGTTCATTTCAGACGCAGGATTAGTGTCTTTATATAAATTGTCTATCTTCCTAACACCTCATGTGTAGGTATTATGACTTCCTTTTATGCAATTATACTTATGATATAGACACTCTGTTAAGTAACCTGCCCAAGCTGGTAACTGGCACAGTTTAAAATCCAATTTATCTAATTTGAACGCCTGTGCTCCTTTCATGAATAAAATGTTCCTTTCTAGGTGTCATCTCTTCTAACCACACGCGAGTGATAGAGCCTCACACTGCCATGGGGTGGGGGTGACAGAAACTCAGAGTAAACCTAGGCGTGACAAGGAAGGTCCTTTGCCCAGGAACCAAGAGAATACGTTTGTCAGGAGGAGGCTAAGCTTTATTCTCCACCTTTCTTGTCATTCCCTTGAACTCTAGTGCTGATGTGGATACTTGTTGTCTCTGAGGTTCCCAGGAGTTCTGTGGAAAATGGGATTTCATGTGAGAACGTCCTGATTTCTCCAAGTACAGAGATCGGTGTAAAATCACCCCGATTGCCCTCTTCAGTCAGTTCCCAGCGTCCGGGGCTTACCCTAGGAGACTGGGCTCCCCCTTCCTTATAGGAAGGCAACACTGGAAGTCCTCAGAGCGGGGCGGGCAGTCCTGGGGAAGGAGCTGCCTGAGGATCCCGGCTTCAGAGCCAGAGGCGCAGGGCCGGGTTGGGCGAGAACCCGAGGTCGCCGCCCGGTGTTAGGTTTATCCCACACAGCCCGCGACCCAGAACGCCGGCCCGGCACAGCGGCTGCTGCCTTGGGCTGTGGGGCTGAGGCCTGACTGACCGCGGTGATTCCCCGCAGAGGATTTCGTGTACCAGTTTATGGGCCAGTGCTACTTCACCAACGGGACGGAGCGGGTGCGGTACATGACCAGATTCATCTACAACCGAGAGGAGTACGCGCGCTTCGACAGCGACGTGGGGGAGTACCGGGCGGTGACCGAGCTGGGGCGGCCCGTCGCCGAGTACTGGAACGGGCAGAAGGACGTCCTGCAGCGGACGCGGGCCGAGGTGGACAGGGTGTGCAGACACAACTACGAGCTGGAGGTCCTCACGTCCTTGCAGCGCCGAGGTGAACGCCGGCCGCCGCCCTCCGCGGGGCCCACCCCCGGCCCGGCCGAGTCTCCGCGCGGGGAGGAGTCGGGGAGGGGCGGCCTCTGGGGTAGGATCCCCGTACCACGGAGGGGACAGCAAGGTAGGGCGCGCCCCGCGGCGGAGGGCCAGGGACCGAGGGCAGATGGAGGACGGACGTGCGCAGCCCTGGAATGTTCCCGCCGAGGCGGGGCCAGGCCTGCCCAGTGTGGCCCCACTGCCTCTGCTCCTCTTTCTGCTAATTCTGCACGTCCCTGCCTCGTGCCCGAGGTGTGTTTCTTCCTGGTTCCTCACATTTGCCTAAGCAGTGCCCTGTGCAGAGTGCCCTCCCTCCTCCCCGGCCGCGGCCCTGCTGTGAGCTCTCCCAGCAAGGCTCTTGTTCAGAGCTCACAAGGCTTAAGGGGCTCGGCCTGGTGGAGATAGGGCTGCTCCTCAGCTGGGCCAGGGCACTTTGCACACGTGGTAATACATTGGGTCGTGACATATTATATTTTGACTTTTTGGTTTCAAATTATTGTTCATCTTAATTCTGTTTTCATAAATGGCTATCGCTAGTCCTGGACCTCTTTGAGGCGAGGGACTGTCTTAATTATCCTTGTACGTCTGGTACCTGACACATTGACTGGCACAGTTGAGCTCCATATACCTTTGTGAAATTGTGTACTCAACTGCCCATCCACTTAGGCTTGAAAGAAAACAGAAGGGTTAGTAGAGCCTTAAAAACTGGCTTTATTGATTATTCTTTACTCTTTTGCTTAATGCTTTAAACTCTTATTGACTTGGATCTTAATTTAGAATTTGTGAATGGAAAGTCTGTGGAAAAAAGTGTTTGCTAAAAATAAAAACAGCACTTGAATGGTGTTGTAAGGCAGAATTTTAATTTCTTAGAAAAGCTTAACAAATAGCACAATAGAAAAAGTTGAAATTTTGGAGTAAATAAATTAATCTTATTAAATTATTAAATAAAAATTGTTTCAGTTTCTTTTGGCCTAGACCCTGCCTATCCTCCCTCCCTCTGCCCCCACTTCTCTAACATCACCATCCACTTCAGGGGAAGACATTTTGAAAGTTAATCATACCTACTTAATGAGCACCTAATTCTAGACAATTACCTTACCAAATGCTATCTCTATTATGCTGTTTAATTTCACAACTACCTTTTGTGTTAGGGATTAGCATCACCACTTTAATATGCTAATATTGGTACATAATAAACACTTTAAGTAATTGGCCCATAGTTACTCACTAGGTTCTGAAGCCTCCCCAAAATAGATAACAGTCATTGTGTTCTTTACTGCATATAAATGGAGTTTAATGGATGCAAAGCCTTATTAAAGCCTTTTATGACCAGCATCAGCAATATGAGTCTGTTCTTGTCTATTTTCAATGTTGGTGGCAAAAATGATACTTTCAAGGGATTGAAAACTCGCTAATTAATCCCTGGTCTGACTGCAGTGTTATCTACCATGTTCACATAACTTTTAGCTGACTTTCTCTTGCCTTCTGACTCACATCCTAACGCCACCAAGTACTTATATTTTTGCTATTTCAGTTCTTTTTCATAAAAATTATGTTTTTCTCTTAAATTTGTGCCCTCTATTTTTACTCCCAATCTGTTTAAGATAACAGATTTTATAAGCCCATATGGCTGGCCATGATTTCAGTCAGACTCCAGGAAGAAGAACCTACAAGCGATAAAGTCCAAACTGCAAACATGATTCCTTCCAGATGATGGCTCATCAGTGATATTTAATCAGGGTGCAGAGACTGCCTGCTGACCTCAGCAAGTCCCAGCTACACTTTCATGTTTACATTACATTCTCATTAACCCAGGTCAACCTCTGCAAGAATTGCAGAATATTTCCTGTAGAGAACATACATGATAATAATGTCTGATTTCAGAACAAGGGAGTAATTCTTAATAGCAAGGGGATGGAGTAGGGTAGGAAGCTAGTAATTAAACTCAATTGTTAAAAGAAAATTAGGAAAAAAGAAGAAAATGAGAGAACATAATGTATTATCAAATAAATAAAACACATAAAATATTTACTATAGTTTCACCCTAAGGGAATAAGGGAGATGCACTAAAATGGTGGAGAGGTAAAGGATAAGGTGTGTAAAGTAGGTAGGGAGAGTGGGTCGTATTTGAGCATGAGTAGCAATCTGAGAAGATAAAGGAATCGAGGCCATGGGCAAACGTGATGTTTGTTAGTGCCATTTGTTTTCAAGGTTCCCTTTCTTTTCCCTTAAAAATTACAAACTTTTGAAATAACATTCATTTTTTTTTTTTGTCTCTGTTACTAGATTGCAAGTTCTGTAAGGGTAGGGACCATGGTCTATTGTTTATCTTTGGATTCCCAGTTCTTGCCAATTTTATATTTGTTGAATGAATGAATAAATTAATCAACGAATGAATAAAATATAGGTGGCATATATGATGTGGAGACGGAAGTTGAAGTATTTAATAATACACATTTTTGTAGGGAGTTCTCCATAGAATGCCATTTGAGCAAAGGTTAGACTAAAAGCTCAGAGAGAAGCTTTGTTGATCAGCAACTTGTAAGAAGTGCTCTTGCTCTCAAATTTTGTTAGTATTACAGGCTGCAAGTTATGGAATTTGGCCTTTTTGAGAAGCACTGCTTTGTAGGAAGGATGTGATGGTTACTGTTTTCTGACTTTTTTAGACATAGAAATGTCTATACATTATTAATTCTCAGTCCAGTTTACTATTTGTGGGGCCATGAGTAGTGTTCATGGTCTCACAGCCAGCAGGAGAGAGTCAAAATATTTTCTTTACTGTGAGAGCACTGGAACTAACAGAAAACAGTGTCACTGTCCTGGCCTGAGTTACTAAAGCTGATGCTGATGGTCATCTTCAATAGGTGTGAGGGGAAGGAAGTCCAGGTTTATTATCACTTTTTAAAAATTTTGTGAATAGTGGCCTGTATAAAATAGCCATTTATAATCTTAAAAGTGGTTCATTTTTATCAATTAGTATCAATGGAATAACTCCCATAGGATGATTACTATTATCTCTTGAGACTCTGAAAAGTAAACTGACTAATGTGTTTATTTAAGGTAATAAAGTGGCCAAGCTCGGATCCTAATCCAAGACTTGGAGTCCAGGGGTTTTTCCACTTGGGTACCAAGGAGGACTCTTCCCTGTGGGGTGACTTACTGTGTGGTCTCACATCTCACTATGTCTTTTCCTCCCTCAGTGGAGCCTGCAGTGACCATCTCCCCATCCAGGACAGAGGCTCTAAACCACCACAACCTGCTGGTCTGCTCGGTGACAGATTTCTATCCAGGCCAGATCAAAGTTCGGTGGTTCCGGAATGACCAGGAGGAGACAGCTGGTGTTGTGTCCACCCCCCTTATTAGGAATGGGGACTGGACCTTCCAGATCCTCGTGATGCTGGAAATGACTCCTCAGCGAGGAGATGTCTACACCTGCCACGTGGAACACCCCAGCCTCCAGAGCCCCATCACAGTGGAGTGGCGTAAGGGGCAGTTTGTTTCCTTTCACCGTGGGCCCCACAAGACAGAGGGCAGAGCTTCCTCTGGCCCATCCCATCTCATCCCTTATCCCTAATGTCACTACTGAGCTGGAAATCACAGGAGACTAGAGTGCCTCTAGTCTTCTTGTCTTTCTAGATAATAGGGAGATTACCCTACATACCATGGCCCCACAACCCAGCCCTGAAAGCTCTGAAGAATTGACTATTATGGCTGGTGACTGGGATGTTAGGGTCTAAGGTTATGGATGTGTTCCTGAGGAGCAGGGATCCGCTTCCTCCTCTCTCACCTTGGACCCACTGTGTCCAAGGATTTGCAAGTCCTTTACTCCCCTGGGAGTGGTCAGAATGGAGAACTAGGTTCCCCTGGCACCTCCTCCTCCTGTACCTCAGACTGGGCTTCAGGCTTCCCAGAGGGACACTGTGGGGTGTGAGGACAAAAACTGACACTCAGGCTGTGCTCTCCAGGTGCGCAGTCTGAATCTGCCCAGAGCAAGATGCTGAGTGGCGTCAGTGGCTTCGTGCTGGGGCTGATCTTCCTCGGGTTGGGCCTTATCATCCATCACAGGAGCCAGAAGGGTAAGGCACTGTGGTGAAACGGGGAAGATGAGCTGTGACTGAGACCATCTGTTCAAGGAAGCCTCTGCCTCTAGATGTTCAGGGAGGCCTCTCTCTCCTTATCCTGAAGGGAAGGAGGGTGGGCTGGTGGTGGAAGGAGATGGAACAATCTAGGAGGAGATGCTGGAACCAGATTTTACTGGTTGAAAGGTAGCCCTACCACAGAGGTAACAGGCAGAGTGCATTCTAGGACTTCCTTCTAATTCATCATGTCTCACTGGATCCTTTCCAAAAGCTTCCTCCTTTAAGAGGCTCAGACCATGGGCTTCCCTTCCCTCTAGTGACAATTTCTTTCTTTTTGGGGGATTTTAGCTTAGGGTGGTTAAGGTCTTGTGGTCAATGGGTAGGGAGGAAATAAATTTCCAATGAAGTTGCATATCTCATTTCCCTCTGGGGTGAGTGAGGGACTGGCTGTTTGTGTAATGAGACCTTTCTCTGTATAACTTCCTTTTGTAGGACCTCATGGGTCTCCACTAGCAGGTAGTACTTCTGCTTGGATTCAGTGGGGGGTGTGAGAACAGGTAAAAGAGGGAAGGGCTGAGGTGAGTGTACCTGGGCACAATGGTCTCGGTTCATGGCCTATTCCCTGCTACGGGATCAAGGTTGGGGGGTGAGTTTGCCCAGTTTCTGTAGAAAGCTCCTGAGGTTGTTACCTAGAACCAGCTCATAACTTGGTGGCATTATTCTGTGAAACTTGGAGCCAGAGTCATGTCTTGGGTCTTAGATACCAGGATGATGCCCACTGTGTGCCACATGGTGGGTACTGATTGTGTGCATTCATAAATGACTGAAAGAGGTGAGTTGTGGTGGACAGCAGGTGAATTATCATCTACTTTACTAAAAGAGTGAAATCTTGATATCCCCCCAAAAGAGTAACAGCTGTTCCCCCACCTCCCGCACATCTGCTTGGAGCTGAAGTGCCATGTCCACTTTAGCTGATTTCACTTTTACACAGATATTGGGGGCGGTGATGACCATATGCCCTGGACCTCAGCTTTCTCTGTCTGATGCTGCAGGGCCCCAAGAGGAGTGAAGAGGGAACATCCCTCAGGATTCCCTGTGCTGATCACTCTCTCTCTTTCTTTTACAGGGCTCCTGCACTGACCACTGAGGGTACTTTTACTGGGATTGGTTTTGGCTCTTCTGTAATGCCTGCCTGTCCTTGATAAGAATTCCCAGCTGCCTGCGTCAGTCTGTTGCCCTCTGAGATCAGAGTCCTACAGTGACTTTGATGCAGTCTCCAAGTCACCTCCTGTGACCCCTGCCCTGAGGATCTGACTGCGACACTGCTTCCTGCATTGACCCTGGAGCCTCTGCCTGTGCGATTGCTGTCAGCAGTGTCTACTCGGGTCCCAAGTGGTTTTTCTGTTTCTGTTCTCCCCCCCACAGACTGTACAAGAGAAGCACATTGAAGCCATTTACCTGATTGTAGAACTTTTATCATAATGAAACATGATTATGAGTTACCTATACCCTGAACTTTCTTAACTGTGTGGAGGCAGGAAACCACTGCAGAATCAAAGGAACATATTTTATTCCTTGAAGGGATACTAGAGGCATCTTGGGGTACCATGTAAGGGTGAGCAGAGGAGATAGAAAATCAATTCAATGCCACATCCTTCATGGCTCTTTAGTATTGATGTTCAGTGCAATGGCCTTAAGATGTGCCAGCCTCTGTTCCAGTTTGGTGAGTATTGTGTATGTAAGCATAGTGAAACTATCTGGGCACAGATGTAGTGGCCCCTGGTGTTGCAGAGAACCAAACTGATATTTCAAATATATCTTGGCAAATCACATTGATTGAGGTCAATTTTTATTTTTGAAAAAGTGTAACCAGCAATAAAAGTACTATTTTTGGTTCCAAATGATAGAAACCCAACTCAAGTTTACTTTGTTCATATTACAGGGAAGCCTGGGGTCAAGTTGATTTCAGGAGTGATTATTTCCAGATATTCAATGAGGTCTTTATCTCTCTCTTCTCTTTCTGTTATATCTCTATCTGTGCACCTTTCTCTCTTTCTCTGTGTCTGTCTTTGTCCTTGTATATTTCTTTCATGTGTCTCTCTGTTTTTATGTCTGTATCTGCATCTCTGTCTCTCGTGTGTCTCTTGCTATTTCATTGCATTTCTGCCTCTGTCTCTCTCTCTTATTTTTCTCTATCTACACCCTTGTCGGTGTTTATCTACATCTCTTTATCTCTGTATTTCTTTTAGCATCTCTCTCTGTTTTCTGCATCTCTCTTTCTCATTACGTCACATCTTAGCTCATCTTTGTTTCTGTTTATGTGTGTGTGTCTGTCTCTGTTGTGTGTTTCTAGAGTGTCTACCAAAGTTTGAACAATTTTAGGAAAGAGTCTGATTGGCCAAGCCTGAGGAACATGCACATCTCTCAAAAACATCATGTACATCAGATTCAGATAGCCAGCCTTGTGTCCACCCCCCTGATTAGGAAGAGGGATTGGACCTTCCATATCTTGGTGATGCTGTAAATGACTTCCCAGTATGAAGATGTCTACACTTGCCAGGTGAAGCCCCCTAGCTTCCGGAGCCCCATCACATTGGAGTGGCATAAAGGGCAGTTTGTTTCTTTATTTCACAGACCCCAGGAGGTAAATGGCAGAGCTCCCTCTGCTTCTAGGGTCCTTTGTTGGGGGTGCCAACTCACACCTATCCTTCACTTTGTCTCCTGTACAGTTACCTGATGGCACTGCTGAGCTAGAATTCTCAGAGGATATAGCTCCGCTTGCCTGTAGATATAGTGACCTGTTGATCCTGATGACATCCTCTTCCCAGTTATTAGGAAGGTCACTACACACTGTGGCTCCTTTAACACAGCACTGAGAGCTGGTCTCCATCTCAGTCTTTGGGTTTTGTCTTTAAGACAGGTGGCTGGGAGCTTATCTCTGAGGTTATGGAGGGCCGTGGCCCTGAGGAGCAGGCATCCCCTCCTCCCTGCTCCCTCACCCACCCATTGGGCCTGAGGAGCCAATGGCATGTCCTTTCCTCTCCTGGATGAGGTCAGGATAAGTACTAGTCTTCCTTGGGGCCTTCCTCTCCCATACCCTAGGCTGTAATGCAGGTCATCAGACATGGGCACTTATGAATACATGGACAAATACTGACACTCAGATTTCTACTATCCAAGATCGTAGTCTGAATCTGGCTAGAACAAGATGCTGAGTGGTCAGAGGTTGTGTTGGTTTTATCATCTTCCTCAGGGTGGGCATTGTCATTCACCATAGGAATCAAGAGGGAGTGACACCCTTGTGGAAATGGGGAGGACTTGTGCTTGGTGTCCAGAGAGCCCTTGGTGTCTATACATAGCTCTTTGCTGTTGACCCTGCAAAGACAAGAGGCAGGGCTGGAGATTGAACCAGACTCAGAGTTTAGGGAAACATGGAGATATAATTTTTCTATTTGATACTTAAGCTCTACTATAGTGGTGAGTGATATATTCTAGAACATTCCTACAGTTCAACATTGTCACACTGGTCCCATGCTAGAAGATTCCTTCTTAATGAGAGGGCCAGAGTCTTCTTCCTTTCCTTGAAGTGACAGTTTCATGGAAATAACTATTTTTTGCATTCAGATTCCATTGGGTAATATGATAATTTAATCAAAATAACAATTATAATAACTTTATAAATAAGTTTGCTAATGGTAGGAGCTGAGTCTTAGTAGGCATATACTTTGGAAGAAAGTGTATGAGGATACTAGAGAACAACCTACTAGTTGTATTTGGTCTTACCTTCAATCAAATGGCAGAATTTTCTTCTTACTAATGGGTGAATAATTTTCCATTATATATACCACATTTTCTTTATCCATTCATCTGTTGACAGACATTAGGTGGTTTCCATGTCTTTGCTATTGTGAATAACGCTGCAATGAACATGGGACTGCAGATATCTCTTTGACATCCTGTTTTTATTTCCTTCGGATTTATATCCAAAGTGGGATGTCAGATCATATGGTAGTTGTATTTTTAATTTTTTGAGGACACTCCATACTGTTTTCCATAAAGGCTGTACTAATTTACATTCCTGTCAAAATTGTACACAGGTTCTCTTTTATCTATATCCTCACCAGCACTTGCTATCTCTTGTATTTTTGATAACAGTCATTCTAACAGGTGTGAGATGTTATCTCATCTTTTTTATTTGCATTTCCCTGATGATTAGCCATGTTGAGCATCTTTTCATGTACCTGTTGGCCATTCGTATGTCTTCTTTCGCCATTTGTGTGTATTCAGTTCTTCTGCTCAGTTTTTTAATTGGATAGTTTGTTTTTTTGTTCTTGAGTTTTATGAGTTCCTTATATATTTTAGATATTAACTTTTTGTCAGATAGATGGTTTGTAAATATTGTCTCCCATTCCGTATGTTGCCTTTTCTTTTTGTTGATTGTTTCTTTTGCTGCGGGGAAGGCTTTTAGTTTGATATAGTCCCACTTGCTTATTTTTGCTTTTGTTGCTTGTGCTTTTGGTATTATATCCAAAAAACTGTTGCCAAGACCAATGTCAAGGAGTTTTTTTCCTAAAAGATTTATGGTTTCAAGTGTTACATTTAAGTTTTTAATCCAGTTAATTTTTGTGAGTGGTGTAGGATAGGAGTCCAGTTTCTTTTCTCTTTTTTAATTTTAATTTTTTATAAAATAAAAAATATTATATTTTTATATAATAAATAAATAAAAATCTATGTATTTTATTGAGATATAATTGACATAGAACACTGTATAAGTTTAAGGTGTATGGCATAAGATTTTATATATATATACATTGCCAAGTGATTACCACAATAAGTTTAGTCAATATCGTATAGTTATCAAAAATTTTTTTTGCTTGTGATGAGAACTTTCAAGGTCTTTTCTCTTAGCAACTTTCAAATATGCAATGCAGTATTGTTTGCTATAGTCATCATGTTGTACACATTACATCCCCAGCACTTTTTTATCTTATAACTGGAAGTTTGTACCTTTTGACCATCTTCACCTAATTCCCCCATCCTGGACCCCATGCTTCTGCCAACCACAAATCTGATCTCTTTTTTTTATAAGTTTGGTTTTTTTAGATACGACATATATGTGAGATAATACAGTGTTTGTCTTTCTCTGTCTGACTTATTTCACTTAGCATAATTCCCCAAAGATCCATCTAAATAGTTGTCACAAATGGCAAGATTTCCTTCTTCTTTATGGCTAAATAGTATTCTGTTGTATATATATACGCACCTACATTTTCTTTATCCATTAATCTGTTGATGGACACTTAGGTTGTTACCATGTCTTGGCCTTTGCAACCAATGTTGCAATGGACATGGCGGTGCAGATATCTCTTTGTTTCCTTTCTGCAGATATCTTTGTTTCTTTCAGATATGTACCCAAAAGTGGAATTGCTGGGTCATATGGTAGTTCTATTTTTAATTTTGTGAGGAACTTCCATACTGTTTTCCACAGTGGCTGCACCAATGTACATTTCCACCAACAGTGATCAAGGATTCTCTTTTCTCCACATCCTTGCCAGCACTTATCTCTTGTCTTTTTGATGATAACCATTCTAATAGATGTGAGATGATAGCTCATTGTGGTTTTGATTTTCATTTCCCTGATGATTAATGATGTTGAGCACATTTTCATGTACCTGTTGGCCATTTGAGTACCTTCTCTGGAAAAATGTCTATTCAGCTCCTTTCTCCATTTTTTAATTAGATTATTTGCTTTTTTGCTATTAAATTATATGAATTCCTTTTATATTTTGGATATTAACCCCTTCTCATATGTGTGGTTTGTAAATATTTTCTCCAATTCTGTGTAGGTTGCCTTTTTGTTTTGTTGATTATTTCTTTTGTTGTGCAAAAGTGTTTTAGTTTGATGTAGTCCCACTTGTTTATTTTTTTATTTTGTTGCTTGTGATCTAGGTGTCATATCCCAAAAATCATTGCCAGGACCCGTGTCAATAAGCTTTTTCCCTATGTTTTCTTCTAGGAGTTTTATGGTGTCAGGTCTTACACTTATGTCTTTAATCTATTTCGAATTAACTTTTGCATGGGGGTAAAGTAAGGGTCTACTTTCATTCTTTTACATGTGAATATCCAATTTCCCAGCACTGTTTATTGAAGGCACTATCTTTTCTCCACTGAATGCTCTTGGCTCCCTTGTCAAATATTAGTTAAGCATATATGCATGGGTTTATTTCTGGGCTCTCAATTGTGTTCCATTGGTCTATGTGTCTGTTTTTATGCCAGTATCATACTGCTTTGATTGCTATATAGTTTGATTGGTATATGGTAATGCAGTTTGAAATTAGGAAGTGTGATGCCTCTAGCTTTGTTCTCCTCTCCCAGGATTGCTTTGGAGTCTTTGGAGTCTTCTGTGCTTCCATACAACTTTTAGGATTGTTAGTTCTATTTCTGTGACATATGCCATTGGAATTTGGTAAAGATTACATTGAATCTATAAATGGCTTTGTATAGTATCGACATTTTAACATTATTAATTTTTCTGAACCATGAACACAGGATATCTTTCCATTTATTTGTGTCTTCTTCAATTTCTTGCATCATTGTCTTTTAATTTTCAATGTACAGGCCTTTTACCTTCTTGGTTAAATTTATGCCTAAGTATTTTATTGTTTTTGATAGTATTGTGAATGGGATTGTTTTCTTTATTACTTTTTCGGGTAGTTCATTGTTAGTGTATATATATGCAACTGGTCTGTATGTTGATTTTATATCCTGCAACTTTACTGAATTTGTTGATTATCTCTAACAGTTTTTTGGTGGAGTCTTTAGGATTTTCTATGAATCTGCAAACAGAGACAATCTTACCTCTTCCTTTCTAATTTGGATGCCTTTTATTTCTTTTTCTTTCCTGATTGCATTGAACAGGACTTCCAGTGTTATGTTGAGTAGGAGTGGTGAGAGTGAGCACCCTTGTCTTGTTCCCGATCTTAGAGGAAAAGCTTTCAACCTTTCATCATCGAGTATGATGTTAGCTGTGGGCTTGTCATGTAGGGCTTTTATTATGTTGAGGTACATTTCTTCTGCCCAAATTGTTGAGAGTATTTCTTATGAAAGGATGTTGTGTATTTTCAAATGCTTATTCTGAATCTATTGAGATGATCATATGACTCTTATCTTTCAATCTATATTGTGGTGTATCACATTTATTGATTTGCATATGTTGAAACATCCTTACATCCCAGGGGTAAATCCCTCTTGATCATAATTCTTTTAATGTGCTGTTGAATTCAGTTTGCTAATATTTTTTTGAGAATTTTTGCCTCTATTTTGATCAGGGACATTGGCCTGTAGTTTTCCTTTCTTGTAGTGTCCTTATCTGGCTTTTGATAACACTTGTCTCGTAAAATGAATTTGGGAGTGTTCTCCATCTTTAATTTTTTGGAAGAGTTTGAGAAGGATTGGCCTTAATTATTCTTTAAATGTTTGGCAGAATGCACCAGTGAAACCATCTGGACTTTACTTTGTTAGGAAGTTTTTGGTTACTGATTCAATCTCCTTACTTTTTATTCATCCGTGCAGATGTTCTATTTCTTTAAGATTCAGTCTTCATTAGTTGTATGTTTCCAAGAATTTATACATTTCTTCTAAGTAATCTAATTTGTTGGCATATAATTGTTCATAGTATTCTTTTATGATACTTTGTATTTCTGTGGTATCAGTTGTAATGTCTCTTCTTTCATTTATGATTTTGTTAATTTGAGTTATCTCTCTTTCTTTTAGTCTAGCTAAAGGTTTGTAAATTTTGTTTATCTTTTCAAAAAATCAAGTCTTAGTTTCATTGATCTTTTCTATAGTCTCTTTCGTCTCTATTGCGTTTATTTCTGCTGTAATCTTTATTATTCCTTTCCTTCTGCTAACTTTGGGCTTAGTTTTTCTTTTTCTAATTCTTGAGAGGTAAGTTAGGTTGCTTTATTGGGATCTTTCTTTTTTTTTAATGTGGGCATATATGGCTATAAACTTCCCTCTTAGAACTGTGTTTGCTGCATCCCATAAGTTTTGATATGTTGTGTTTACATTTTTGTTTGTCTCAAGATATTTTTTGATTTTCCTTTTGATTTCTTCCTTGCCCCATTGGTTGTTTAGGAGTGTGTTGTTTAATTTCCACATGTTTGTAGAAATTCCAGCTTTCCTCCTGTTTTTGATTTTTAGTTTCAAACTGTTGGGGTGGGAAAAGATAACTTGATATGATTTCAATCTTAAATTTATTAAGACTTGTTTTGTGACCTAACATGTGATCTATCCTGGACAATGTTCTGTTTACACTTGAGAAAAATGTATATTCTGCTGCCGTTGGATGGAATGTTCTGTATATGTCTGTTACATCCATTTTGTCTAAAGTATAGTTTAAGTCCATTATTTCCTTATTGATTTTCTGTCTGGATGATCTACCCATTGTTGAAATTAGGGTACTGAAGTCCTCTACTATTACTGTACTGTTGTCTTTTTCTCCCTTCTGATCTGTTAGTATTTGCTTCATATATTTGTGTGCTTCTATGTTGGGTGCATATATATTTATGATGCTTATATCCTCTTGATGAATTGACTCCTTTATTATATAATGACCTTCTTTGTATCTTTGACAGTTTTTGGCTTAAAGTTTATTTTATCTGTTCTAAGTATAGCTACCCCTGCTCTATTTTGGCTTCTAATCTCATGGAATACCTTTCCATCGCTTTGCCTTTGAGCCTATTTGTGTCCTTAAAGATGAAGTGTGTCTCTTGTAGGCATCATATAGTTAAGTATTGTTTGTTGTTGTTGTTTTTATCCATCTCACCACTCTATGCCTTTTGATTGCAGAATTTAATCTATTTACATTAAGAGCGATTATTGATAGGTAAGGACTTACTAATGCCATCTTATTGTTTTCTGGCTGCTTTGTAGTTCTCTTGTTCTTTTATTCCTCTCTTGCTGCCTTCTTTTGTAAATTGATGAATTTCTGCATTGGTATGTTTTGACTCCCTTCCTTTATCTTTTGTCTACTGTAAGTTTTTGCTTTGTTGTTACCATGAGGCTAAGTTAAAATTTCTTATATGTAAAACAATCTATTTTACACTGATAACAACTTAACTTCAATCACATGTAAAAACTCTCCCCTTTTCCTTTCCCCCATTATATTTTTGATGTCACAATTTACCTCTTTTTGTATTGTGTATTCATTAAAATATTATTATATCTATAGTTATTTTGAATACTTTTTTCTTTAATCTTATACTAGCTTTAAGTGGTTAATACACCACCGTATTACAGTTATTAGAGTAATCTGAATTTGACTATAAACTTACCTATACCAGTGTGTTTCATATTTTCATCTGTTTTCATGTTACTAATTAGTGATCTTTCATTTCAGCTCGAAGAACTCATTTCAGCATATCTTGTGAAGCAGGTCTAGTGGCGGTGAACTCTCTTAGCTTTTGTTTGTCTATTTCTCCTTCACTTGTGAAGGACAACTTTGTCAGCTAGAACATTCTTGGTTGGCAGTTTTTTCTGTCAGCAATTTTGAATTATCGTCTCCCCCTCTTCTGACCTGTAAAGTTTACGTCGAGAAATCTGCTGATAGCATTATGAGGATTCCCTTGTAAGTTACAAGCTTCTTTACTTTTGCTGCTTTCAAAATTATCTCTTTGTCTTTGATTTTTTACTGTTTTATTATAATGTGTCTTGGAGAAGATCTCTAAGTGGGGTTTGTTTCTTGATCTATGAGCCTCATGAACTTAGATATTCAAATCTCTCCCCAGATTTGTGAAGTTGTCAGCCATTGTTTCTTTAAATAAGCTTTCTGCCTCCTTCTCCTTCTGGGACTCCAGTAATTCAGAGTGTTACTTTTGATGGTATTTCATAGATACCTAGACTTTTTTCACTGCTTTTCATTCATTTTTCTTTTTTCTGCTCTGACTGGATAGTTTCAAAGTTTCTGTCTTCTAATTCACAGATTCTTTCTTCTGCTTGACCTCATCTGATATTGATGTTCTCTAATGCATGTTTTTCATTTCATTTATTGTATTCTTCAACTCCAGAATTTCTGTTTGGTTCTTTTTTATGATTTTTATCTCTCTGTTAAACTTCTCATTTTGTTCATGTATTGTTTTCTTGATTGCATTGAATTTTTTTCTGTGTTCTCATTTAGCTTCCTTAAAAACAGCTATTTTGAATTCCTTATTGGGTAAATCACAGATCTCCATGTCTTAGCATCAGTTACTGGATGGTTATTTTGATTCTTTGGTAGTGTCATGTTTCCTTGATTTTTCATGTTCCTTGAGGTCTTGCATTACTGTCTTTGCATTTAAAGTTGTGGTTACTTACTCCAGTCTTTACTAAAGGACTTAAGGAGAAAAATATCTTCCATCAGGCTTGCTAGGGATTCTGAAGCTTTCTCAGACCTTATATGGATATGCCTGCACCATGCTTCTTGTTCCTTCTTGTGGAAGAATTCTTAAGCTTGTATGTTTTCTCTAGATCTTGCAACACATCAGGCTGGGTGCTGACAGCTTCCCTTTTGCTTTTTGAAGGGTAGAGCTAATGCTCAAGTTTGTGTTCTCTCCTTGGCCTGTAGAATTGAGCCAGCTTGCTGCACTACTCACTAATAGTTTGCCAAAGCTCACTCTTGCTGCCATCAGTAGTGTGCACAGGGTGGTCCTGGTGTGGGGTGTGGGGTGTGGATAAGATTCATGGAGTGTTGGGGGTGCCTGTAGTTCATTTGGGGGGATCTGCTGGTGAGGGATCCCCAGTGGCTCACAGGTGGGCTTCTTGATGGAGTCCATGACACTGTTAGTAGGATCTGTGCCCCTTTAATGTCCTCCAAGAATCCTATTTGTCACTCTCCCAGCTTCTTTGCACCCCCAGTTACGAAACTCATGACTCGGTACTTTGGATGGAGTGAGAGAGAAATGGGCCTCTTTGGCAGCATTCCACACAGCTTGGGAGGCCAGGCACTCACTCACACACTCTTACTTTTCTCATGGGAGAAATCACAGGTTGAGAAGGTCTCTCTTGGCACTGAGCTATGTCACCTTGGGGGAGAGGTGATGCAGGTAAAGTCAATCTGTTCCTCTTACCCTCTCCGATGCCTCCAAACTTGTATTTCTTTGCTACAATGGTATGTTGGGACTTCTCTGCTGGAAACCTGGACTTCCACAAAGGCTCTCTTGTCTGCGGGTGATTGTCTAAGACAGTGTTCTGCAGGGGCTCCTGGACCATGGCTCAGAGGGGCTAGAGCCAGTTCACGGGCCATTACAGGGCCCCTAGCCAGGACCAAGGTCTGTAAGCCTGTTACCTGATACACAGGTTGGTGAGACTCCTCCTGGGTCCCTTAGGGTATGATGGTGGATCCTATAGCTTCCACAAAGGCAATTTTGTCCATGGATAAATGCCGATTGTTGTTAAGAGGGGGATATAAACGAGAGCTGTCTTATTCGGCCATGTTGCTGATGTCACTCCCAGGGTGTGTTCCTATTTCCTGATTAACAACCTCACTTTACTAAGTCATATCCCTAACTAACTTCCAATAAAACTATGTGTGGTAGGTAAATTTTATATCCTTTCATTTCTAACAGTATTTTTATTATTTCTTCATGCCTCATTGTGATTTTGAAAAGGTATACGTTTATTAGTAGAAAAAAATTTTCCTTTAAAACTTCAAGGCCTTCCTTATTATCTTAATGATAGAAGTATCTGGCAGTCTGACTTTCAGTCTGTTGTCAGTTTGTTTTGTTTTGTTTTCTCCCGCTGGGATAATTTATGATTTTCCTTTAACCCTTGAGGTTCTGAAATTTTTAAAATGATGGATTTAGCGATGAGTCTTTTTTCATTAATTTTGCTAGATATCTGAAAGTCCCATTCTATGTAAAGAATTAGTTCTGTCATATCTGGAAAATTTTGCCTTATTATTTGTTTTGGTAATTTTACCCTTTATTTCTCTCTTTCTCTCTCTAGCTCTGTTATTTGATGTTGGACTTCCCTGGTCTATTCTCTGTCTTATCTTCTCTACCATGTATTACATTTCTTTGTCTTCTTTTCTCATTTCAGGGAGATTTTCTTAATTTAATTTTCCAAACTTTCTGTTAAATTTTTCGTTCTTTTTAGCCCCCTATAATTACTTTTATAGATGCAATATCTTTTCACTAAGGATTCTAAATAGAAAACTTTTTTCATTCATTAAAAAGAAGTGATTGCTCTAATTTTTTAGAATTAATTTTAATTCTGCCATTTTAAAATTATACAAACACTTTATGAATGAATCCTTTAATAAAATGCAACAATTATTAAATTTGCTTTCCTCAGTACTTCATGGGGAAGGAGTCTGAGTAGGACAGCATTTGTATATTTCTAGGATACTGGTCATAATGCTATTCAATATAACTCTTATATTACAATAGCGCACACACACACACACACACACACACACACACACACACCCCACCTCCAAAATGTTGGATTCTTACCCCATGAATCATTGAAATTTACATGAAATTTTTTTGAAATAGTATTGTTGAAAACACTTCTCAGCACATTTGTGCATTTTCAGGTGACCTACATGTTTTTTCACACTAAAATTTTTATTTTATACATTTGAGATCATAATAGCTGATTTTTCTTTCTTTTTTAAATTTCACTTTAAGAACAGTTTTAGGTTCACAGCAAAATTGAGCAGAAGGCAAAAAGATTTTCCATATCTGCCCTGCCCTCATCATGCATAGCCTCCCCTGTTATCAACATTCCCCACCAGAGTGGTACATTTTTTACAATTGATGAACCTACATTGACACATCATTATCAACCAAAGTCCATGGATAACATTAGATTTTATTCTTGGTGTTGTGCATTCTATGGGTTTGGACAAATGTATAATGACATGTATCCACAATTATGGTATCATACGGAGTAGTTTCATTGCCCTTAAAATCCTCTGTGCTCTGTTACCTGCATTTTAATGATCATCTCTGGTTCAGATTCCCTGCATTTACTAATTCCTTGTCTGCATTTTTAATTTATTCAGTTACTTTTGCATCATAGGTAGCTTTTTCTCCTTGAATATTCCCTACCTTCTCCCCAGAGTAGACATGCAAAAAGATCTGTTGTATATAACACAAGTTGACTAA
Source organism: Rhinoceros unicornis (assembly GCA_028646465.1). Classification (NCBI taxonomy): domain Eukaryota; kingdom Metazoa; phylum Chordata; class Mammalia; order Perissodactyla; family Rhinocerotidae; genus Rhinoceros; species Rhinoceros unicornis. Next base: position 30,046 of record JAQQSS010001615.1, on the reverse strand, counting down.
AAATTTATGGGCCACATGGAGGGGATATATATTTTATTAGAAAGTAAAAACCAAAGTCATATATTACAACTACTTACCCTAAGAATTCTCTTAGCAACTCCTTCACAAATATGACACTGACCACTATACTTTATCTACTTTCTCAGCTTAACTCAATCTCAGCCTCTCTCACTATAGAGAGGAAAAAAATTATCCAGTTAGCATATGAAAAGAAATTCATCCATAACTCCTTGTTTGAATCTCCTAAATCACTAAAGAGCTCAGAAAAACAAAAGTGATTTTTTTTGTGTGTGTGAGGAGGACTAGCCCTGAGCTAACATCTGATGCCAATCCTCCCCTTTTTTCTTAAGGAAGATTGGCCCTGGGCTAACATCTGTGCCCATCTTCCTCTACTTTATATGGGATGCCGCCACAGCATGGCTTGACAAGAGGTGCATCAGTGCGCGCCCGGGATCCGAACTTGGAAATCCTGGGCTGCTGAAGTGGAGTATGTGCACTTAACCACTTGCGCCACCAGGCTGGCCCTCAAAAGTGATTTTTTAAATATGGTTCATTCTTTTAAATAAATTAATTATGGATATAACTAGCAATGTTTTCTTATGTAATTGTATACTATCTATAAGGCACTGCCTATATATCGAGATTATTCAAATTCTGTCAATAAATCTTCAAGGAAAGTATTATCGCTTCTACATTATGGACAAGAAAAATACGGCTCAGAAATGTTAGATACTTTACCCAGTGTTATAAAGTTTGAAATACTAGCTCTAAACTACTGAGTCCTGGATTTTGATATAGATTTCTTTGCATCAAATTATCTGTATCAATTATTCTGTTAATATTTTCTCCTCAATTACATTTTAAGCTCACTGATGCAGATGGCATGGACAAGGACAGCCTCAGGCATGCCGTAATACCATCCCAGATGCAATGTATGGACACAGTATTTGCAGAGTGGAAAGACTGAGGTAACGTGCTTAAAACAATTTCAAAGGGTGAAATGACTCCAAGTCAGGTCACATATACTCTCAAGAGTGTGGTCTTAGACACACTCAGGAGAGCCAGAGAATCATTTGTTGATACATTTCCTCTGCAAGAGTTTCCATGAGGAGACAGTGAATATAGAGGAGGATGCATCACCCATACCGCCTGCTACATTATCTCAACAATATTGTCCCTCCTGGGATTTCTCTCTCATGGCCTCCTGCTTTCCCATAGCTAGGAGGGGTGAGGGATGTTGGGCAGGGCATATGGGATATTTTGCTATTTCCCAGGGCACACAGGGATGCATAAGGATTCAGTGAGCCTGACTTAGGTTTATCTGCCTAAAAACATTCTGCAGCCATATTCATTCTACTGTCCTTGACATGCCATGGTGGCACAGGAAAGTCTATGTGATTATCTAGCAGGGCTTCACCTAGGGGATGAGATAAACCTTTATTCTAGGGACCAAAAATATGTCTTTGGTTTTTACCTGCATTTATTTTCCCATTCTTACTAACCCTAAGTAGGGACAAAGTATTTGGTCCTTCTCAGATACCTGCATTACTTTCTTATTCTAATGCTCTCCTGACTTCCATTTCTTTTCCTGACTAGAGAATTCTTATCTCCTCAAGAGTGAGGAGGGCAGAAGAAATCTTTTGCTATCATCATTTATTCTTCACAAATACAAAGTTTTGGGAAGAAATTTTGACTTTGGTACCAAAATTTTGACTTTTGGTACTTTTAAACTTCAAAATTCCTTTCCCCTAATTTATTTCTCTTTCATAACTTTTAAAAGCTAGATTAAAATGAATACAGACTTACTTTTTGGTTTTCGTATTTCTGCTATAACAAATCTGCACCAAGGGCTTAGAGTATATATTACCGTCATTGATGCCTGAACTGGGAGTGTGGGAGGTGACTGTGGCCAAGGGTGGGAACACAAGGAAGAGAGAAATATTAACCTCAGCTAAGATATCCAAATATTATCAGTATATACTTGGTTGCTCCTGTGTTACGGGGCCTGAAACATGATCTAGAAAATGAGATTAAATGGGCCTGAAGCATACGGGGCCATGGTTCTAGTCGACCCTGAGATGAATGACACAAAAAATTTTAATAAAAGACCTCATAAAGGGGAATTTATTGCTTCCATGGAAACATTGGATCAGGGTCACTAGGGATTAGGTAACTGGGTGCAATATCCCAGGGATCCCATAGTAGATAACAATTGAAAAGCGAAAAGAAAAATCAGGCAGTCAGGGGGAGAATTCTCAAGGGTATGTGACCTTTCAGGGGATACAGCAACTTAAGTCCCAGGGAAAATGGGAGAAGAGGAACGCTGAAGAAGGGAAGGAATATGATGAACTGGGCCAGAAAATAGTGCTAGGTCATCTAGCACATACACTTTTCTGCTCTCGTAGATGGGCAATGCACCTGCAACAGGGCAGACATGAGGTTGATGGGTACTATGGTGCTCCTGTGCCATCATCATGCCCTTTCCCAGTTCTCCTACTTTTCAACCATATTTGTGTTCACAACCTCCTCCCACTTTCCTTCCTCTTGTATTGTGTCTCCAGCTCTCAGTTCTGACAAATCTGAATCCTTACCTTCCCTTTTAGGGTGTAGCTCACAAGAGCCCTTGCTGTCTGGAGGCACCACCTGAACGTAGGCCACAGATGATGAGGATGGTGCCCACCACGATCTCCACAAGGCCCACGGCTAACCCCAGGGCGCAGACCACAGTCTCTGTCAGCTCTGACATAGGGGTTGGAATCTCAGGTTCTGTGAAAGTGAAGCTGTGGAAGTTAGAATACAGAGTATTCCTGTGCATGTACATGGGATGGAGTGGGCTGGGGTTTGGTTCTGTAAAGACTTAGGGCAATGAATTTAAGAGTTAATGAGAGTGAAGTCTGTAATTAGGAACCTTCAAAGTGTGGAAAGCAAGCTTTGGGGCATGTGAAGTAAAAGACAGAATGTTCTGGACTTGACAGAGAAAAGAAGGTATCAAAAGGAGTGGAATTCATACCTACCCCAGTGTTTCAGAAGTGGCTTGTCCAGGCCCCAGTGCTCCACCTTGCAGTCATAAATATCATCAGTAGAAGGGAGGAAGGTGAGGTAATTGATTTTGAAGAAGGAAAAATCACTCTTGATGAGGAAGCTGGTCTCAGAAACACCTTCTGTGACTGACTGCCCATTCCTCAACCATGTGATATTGATCACAGGAGGAAAAATATTGTCCACAAGACAGATGAGGATGTTGGGCTGACCCAGCATCACTGGAGACTTGGGAAACACAGTCACCTCAGGAACCTCTATGGTAAAGAAACAGCACTGGTATGAATTGCGAATAGGTTTGCCCTGAGATTCCACATTGCATCCTGGAGGAGCCTTCCCACCAACATTTCCCCATGTGATAGTGGAAGAGTTCTTGTTTCCCTTCTGCTTGGGAAACAACATACAATGCCTGCACTTTGTTCCTGTGCCCTTCTCTCTGTGGGCATGCTTGTTAAGGTAGGAGGTCTATGGGACCCCTCTTTGAAGGATTCAAGTATTGTATTGTGGGAGTGGGGATCCTTGTATTGCATGGAAATATGTGATTTTTGAGATGGCTGTGGATGAGGGTTCAGTAATTACTATGAGACGATCTGGGGACTCCTTGGAAAGGAGATAATTTTATAGATTGGCGAATGATGTGTATCTATCCCTAGGGAAGATGGGAGTGAGGGCTGGTGTAAAGGGATAGATTCAATAAACACAGACAGATGGTGGACACATACCATTGGTAGCAGCGGTAGAATTGGAGTGCTTAATCATGTAGTCCAAGTGGTCTTTTAATGTAGCAATGTTACTCAGTGCACCCTGTGGGTCAAAATTCTTAAATTCGCTAAATAGAGGCAGCCTCACGATGGTCTCCTTCTTCTCCAGGTCCACGTAGAACTGCTCATCTCCATCAAATTCATGAGTGTACTGGCCAGAGGGACCAGAAGACTGGTAGATGGTTATGCCGTAGGAGCCAATGTGGTCAGCTGATGAGTGAGGGTGAGGAGCAGGAGGGTGGAAAACAGAGAGAGATAAAAGAACCTTATTAAACAAAGTGACAGAAGAAACTACTTTCCAATATTGTGGACTTCATCTTAGACAGTCTCTAGGAAAGAAATTCCCAGTACCTGATTCCTTCCCCCTCAGTGTTGGTAGTTGTCCAGTTAGAATCCAGTCTCTCTTTCCACTATAATCTAGGTTCCATGAGGGCAGAATTTCACAGGGCTTGTTTACTCCTATTCCCTGTGTGCCTAGCTCAGTGCCTAGCACATCCTAGGCTTATGATAAAGATTGTAGTGGAAAGAATGAAGAAGGGAATTAGTTACCATGGTATTGGCTTTCTGCCCCAGAGATTCAATTTGCTTCCCTCTGCTTCATAAGTTGTATATCTCACTGAATTCTTTAATCAGTTAATAACATTAATTATTATTCATCTCCCTCCAGGACTGGCTCAGAGCAGAACATTTTCTACACCGAGATTCCTTCCTCATTTTTTTTTTTTTTTTTTACCAAGGAAAAGCACACAGGATCTTATTATTTTAAAAGAGTTTCCTCTAACTATTATAAGGTATAAGAAAGATTATGACAATGACAGCAACAATATTACAAAATTTATAAAAAATAAACAAAACTTCTCAGTTCTCTGTTTTGTTAACAGTAGCGATCCTTAAAGGACAACACCTGATTCCTTCTGAAATAAAAAATGGAAGATTTATTAGATTTTGGATTTCTGTTTATTCCTCACCCTTCTTTTTTTTCTTGAAGTAGGTTACTAAACCCCTCCTTTTTCTGACTCAACACTTATACTCATTGAGGACTCAAGGTAAACTACGGCCCTTTCCCTCAAATGGACAATGCACTTATCTGAGGATGCCAAAGCATAATGGCAACCAGTACAGTATAACTCCACTCAAACGAGCCTAACTGGATATTTTGTCAAGACATAAATGATATTTTTCTTATTTCTTCTTTCTTTCCTTCCTCACTTACTGAGCATCAAGAAGGATTCAGACATCACGAGGAGCAGGGAGTAAAACATCAACCAGGTACAGTCTCTGCCCTTGAGGAGCTTACTGAATAGTGGGAGATTCAGGTGGGTAAAGGAGCCAGTACAGTATACTGTGGTGAGTTCTGTGATGGGCAAGTCAACAGCCTTACATTCCAACAACCTCTGCAGCTACCTCATCTGCCAATCAACACAAACTATATTATCCTTTCCTGTTCCTTGGTCTTTGCAGGGGTCTCTTTTTTCCCTGAAATGAAATTATCTTTTAGGATTTTCCAGAAAAATCCAGTTCATTATTGAAGTTTCTGCTTAGTTATGAGCTTTTTTACTAGCTAAGTTCTCTTATTAAATATGTTTTTGACCACATTATGACCTCCAACCTTCCATCCCAATGTCCTGCTCTCCAAGCTTGTCTATTCCTCACCCAGCTCACTCTCTTTCCTACACAGCATGACTCCCTCAGTTGATCACTCAAAAGGCTCTCCAACAAAGCCTCCTTATCCTTGCAATGAATCTTCTTTATTCCTTTTACAAACACAAATATATGAAATTATTCTTTTCATCTGGCACTTGTCCTGGGCTGCCAACTGTTGATGAACGTCACACTGCTGGGTCAACTAGAACCAGTTCACTTTTATGGTTTTAGCCTCACCTGGGTCCACTGTCCTGCTCAGCAATGGTCCTTCTGCTTTCCTGCATCATATTCTTTCTATCACTAATCTCTGCACCCTCTAGGGGGCAGACAACATTTTTGAATTCCCAAAACTTAGCTCTCTGTGTGCTCAAAAATGGGTATTGAATGTCAATTGCTATTCTTGAGAATCACAGAGATTTTGGGGAAGACTGACAGACACAGAAGTAGCAGAACCATATGACATTCAGAATCAGTGGTGACCAGAATTGAATGATGACTTATGAGCCCTAAGCACTGTTGCTTTTGTGGGCCCCTTCTTCTATAAAAATATGAAAAATCATATTTTATGACTATATTGGTATAAAGACAAGTATAATTCAGGCTGGATTAAAAATTAAAATATTTTCTTCTACTCTAAAAGTTCATTTTTTTCTTTTAATTTTAAAAGACATTAAAACATTTTACTGGAGCCCTACAAGTATCACAGGCCCTTGGCACTGTGCCCACTCTTCCTAATGGATAAGTCTAGCCTGAGCAGGGCACTCTGGTTGATGAAAGAAAATTTGGAAGTGCTCTGGAGAAGCAGGTGAAACTTCTACTACCAAATAAAATTAGAAGAGGAGTAGCCATGGTTAATAAAGTTGCTGAAAATTAAAGTAACTTCCATTTTACTTCCCCTTTTAACTATTTGGCTTTTCTACTTTGGTTTTTACAAACTCACTCTTCATGTTTATAAAACAACAGGTAAAAAAGCCAGGAATGGATCCTGGAAGGAAATGAGGATAAAAGCATGTATGAAGAGAAGGTAGAAAAAGATGGACACCAAAGGTAGAGGGGGCTAAATGACCAAATAAGTACTCTGTGCTTGCCCAGTTTTCTTCTTACAGGTCTTCATTAGATGCAGTGAAAGATAGGTAATTTGGGCTGATGATTTGAGAATAATTTAATTCACCAAGTTTTTCATCATAAAGTTCTCAATTTTAAAATTATAAACATACTTCTTGCTTTGTTAAAGAAAAAATGAAGCTACACTGATAATAGTAATAATAAAAAATGAGTAATCATTGACATTTATATGTCTTCGTTATTAAGAAAGCATATCTACATACCTATTGTATTTGATTATTTGTGAGGTGATACATATGAGATTAAGTGAGGACTGTGTGGTAAAATGACTTGTCTAAAGGCATTCAGCTGGGCTCTCTTACTCACTCCCTACCTGTGCCAATTCCCAGCATGGAAATATAGGTAAATCTGAGACAAAGAAAAAGTCATTCTTATTTATATCTATGTAGTATATGTAATTCATGGAACTATTTATCTCAAGATAAACTATAGGAAAAAAATACAAAAAGCTTCAAAAGTTGTTCAGAGAAATTTGGGAGCAACAGTTCCTGCAATTTTAGAAACAAAACATCGGCCAGTGACAACATCCCTAATTTTTAAGACAATCATGAATGAATGCCATAGAGCCCTCCAAGTTATATTCACTGGATCCAATAACAGAAACAGAATAATGTCCTTGGTGAACTCTGCAACAGCACAGGTAGCAAAGAGATTGGGTTGGGACTCTAGTTTCCTAAAGGAAGAACAACCATAAGTTTTAGATCTGCTTAATATTTAGAATGCCTTTGAAGAGTCTCTACTATCTCTGTGCCAATCTCTATCTTTTCTTTCTTCCAATTCCCTGTTTCCCAAGTCTAGTCTCCATATCCTGCAACCACGCACTCACCCACAATGTCTTCACCTCCACAGGGGCTCATCATGGTGGTCAGGATGAGGGCCCCCAGAATCAGAGCTCTGTTTAGGATCATTGTCTTCTCAAGGTAGTCTCAGTAGTTGCTGTTCTGAGTTGTAGAGCAATGGTGAGGATGAAGCTGAGGAGGAACTCTAAAGACACTCAAACCAAACCCTGCCAGATCAGGTTCTGGCCAATCAGAAAAATTCCCTGTGATGACACCTCAGTTGCTAGTTGAAGACTTTGTACTAAGAGGCCTGGAAGGGATTGGGAAATCCTCTAGTTCTGATATAGCCTTCACTCAGAGTGGACTTGAGGGAATTTTATATGAAAGGAGACAGAGTATTAAATCAGAATCTTCTCACATGTATGTATGCCTGCTGGTGGCTAGAGGGGTGGGAATTTCTGAGCAGCCTCATGGATAGCTGAGATCATCCCCAATATAGTGTGCTTTAGGATTTTCAGGGTTATCACCTCTAAGAATTCTCCAAAGTTGATCCCCGCTCCTGGCAGTCCCCATCCACTCCCCTTTCTCTGACCTCCATATGTGGGTTAGCTGTCTTTCTTTTTGCTTCTATAGTGCAATGGAATTCTCTAAATTTTGAGTTGACTCACCTACCTAGGGGATCTCTGCTGGTGGTAGCCAAGGAATACCTCTACCTTTTCTTCTTACATAAATCCAGTTGATTAGTTCTTTTCATGCTCTCAAAAGCTCCAACATTTGCACCGGGGGCAGTAAAAGGACTTATAACATCATATAATGTTGCCTACAGTAACTGCATGATCTTTCATTTGAATTTTTTCCCTGCCTTGATCTTCTTTATACTCTATGTTTTGGTGCTGTCTATCTACATTGAAAGGAAATCTGGAGACTGATTACATTAAAGAAAGCTCTGGCTGCCTCGTTTAATGATTTTTTTTTTTTAAATTTAAGAATGTCAAGTCAAATGTTGAGGGTAGAATGAGAGGAATTGCTGTGACTCAGAAAACTGGTTTTCTTCCTTTAACCTACTAGATTTTTTTATACTCTTTATCCTGCCACATTAAAATTCCAGATATTTTTGGGGGCCTAGGGGTTGAACTAAGGTCAAAGGCAGTCATTAGAGGGAGACATTATTTTCAGAAGAATCAATTTTCTGTATATTATGAAAGCCAAAAATTAATGGGGCTTCCATTTAGAATCAATCACCCTGTCCCTGTTGGATGGCCCTCAGTTTCTCAGCACTCTGTCTTATCTCACAGTGACAGAGATTGTAAAGATGGGTGAGATAGAAAAAGCCGTGGAATCTGGGAGCTTCCTGGTACTATTAACTAGGCCGTGGTGATACCAGGAGCTGGCCTGGTACTCACAGCTAGGTTCTGGTGTTTTCTTGCTGAACATAAACAGTTTCATAGAACAGCAGTATTAGACAGCCACATTGTGACCATGATGGATCAAGACAGAAAACAAGGCCACTTAGTAACCATGTCTGAACACAGACAAAACATGAACATTGTCCAAACTACAAAAATGGCTGAGTATATCTCTCTCCTAGATAAAATGAATGACTGCTGCTTCTTTACCAGTCACAGTTTAGCCTCAGTATAATCTGTCTTTCTTCTAGCTAGGATTTATTAAGATGTCCAGTTATGGAATTATGCCATCCCACCACCCACTTTCTGATAGAATCCAATTAAAGGCAAAGTCTCTCTTTCTTAAATCAGCCTCAAAATCACCTAACATAAGCCCAAACCCTAAAATATTTAATGATCAGTTTTATATGTTGTCTGGGCTACAGTGCTCAGTTATTCAATCAAACATTAATCTGAGTGTTGCTCCAAAGATATTTTGTGGATGCAATTAAGGTCCATAATCAGTTGACTTTAAGTAAGAGAGGTTACCCTAGATAATTTGAGTGAGCCAGATCCAATCAGTTGAAAAGTCTTAAGAACGGAGCTGAGGCTTCCCTAAGGGAGAAGAGATCCCACTGCAGCCTGCAGCTTCAGCCTGTGCTGAGAGTTCCAGCCTGCCCTTCCTGATGATGACTTGCCCTGTGGATCTTGGACTTGCTGAGTCCATTTCTACAACTGTGCAAACTAATTCCTTGCGATAATTCTCTTAATAGACATCTCCTGCTGGTTCTGTTTCTTTGGTTCCAACCCTCTCTTACTGAGATGCCCCGTGATTCCCCATAGTGAGTTTTCTCCCTCACTGCAATGTACAATAAAACCAACTTTGTCAGTGGGTGTGCTCCTGGTGGTCTTTGTCTAGAGGCATTGATAACACCTAATTAGGTGCTTATGAGGAATATACATATACTGCACTTGGAATGAAAAATTCCTAAGACTCTTTAAATATACTTGTCATACTTTAATATCATCCCCATTTTATAAGGAGGACATTGAAGCTTTGAGAGGTGAAAGACTTTGCCCAGGGTCATATAGCTGTTAAGTGGTGAGCTGAAATGTGACAATGGCAAGCCATGGGTCCTTGTTGGGAGAGGGAATCTCCTTCTATTGTGGATTCAGAATCCAGTGCCCTAACATAGCTAGGATAGATATTTGACCCTGTAGGTGGCCTTATCATTCTTTCTAGCCCCTGCCATTGTGAACCAAGAAGGTTTTTGAGGGTCCTCTTGAGATGTGCTCCATTTACCATACAGCATCCTCCTTTCTGTGCAGTAAATAACATGTTTCTATGCTTTTTCCTGGATCTAGACTTACCTGCCTTGTATCTTGGCAAATGAACGAAACCTTTCTTGATGGTGCTCCAAAATTTCACCTATTAACATAACAGTTAAAACATTTCAACTCAAATTTTGGAAGTTAGGGTATGAAACATGTGGGATCAGAATTGTACCTTGATTGGGAATTTGAAGGTCCAGTCTCAGATCTTTTCTCCAGTGAGATGAAAGGAAAGTCCAAGCAAGACACTGTCATGAATTAAGAGATAGTAGATGACCTCTCTGTCTTTAACCTGTCTTTTCTCTTCCTGCTTCATCCAGCTATCACACAATGAGCCGTGTTCTAGAAGCTTCTGTCTTCAGGTCATTATTTTAATATAAAGTAAAATTATTAGTGATTTAGATTCAGATAGAGGAATGGTGTACCATTTTGACAAAACTAATTTGTTACCTTTGTCTAATGGGAAATTGGAAGGCCCTTTTATAAATTAATGTTGGAAACGAAATTTAGAGTTTGAAATATATATTTGTCCAAAAGTTTTCTTAAAATGTACTGATTTACTTGTCATTGATTTCATAATTAACTGTCAATAAAAATGGGATGTGTCAATATAACTTACACCATTGAGACCCCCCCTAGGAAATGCTTTAGACAGCACTCATATTAGTTCTAATTAACATTTATAACAGTCTCTAAAAGCCTGTGTATTTTCAAATTCTTTAGTCCTAACTTTCAACTACTTTGCCCTGATACTATCCTAGTTATTATGCATTGGTAATGTTTTACTATAAAGGCCAAGACCTCTACCATCTTGCAGTAGTTAAAGGTGCTTCACAGTAATGACAGACATCAGAATAGCAAAGCAAAAAGAAGATGGATTTTGTAATCAAATAAGTATTCGATACTGCTTTTGATTTTGTCAGCTGCATCACCTTGGGCAAGTTACTCAACATACGTGAGCCTCAGGGTTCTTTTCTATAAAATGGGATGAAAACTATTACATGATAGTTAATATGATGACATTAAATTATAAATAAGTACAAACCATAAGGTTTAAACACAATCCAATGCCTGGCACATAGCAAGTATTCCCAAATGATAACTACTATATAACGACAAATATTAATAATGATAACGGTAATGATAGTTTGTAACATTTCCCCCATGCATCCAACCTTCTCCATGTGGCAGTGGGAACCTTTGAGCCATAGAAGCACTAATAAATCACTGGGAAGTAGAATTTCTTTGAAGTGTTGCACCAGTCAGATTTTTCTATGTAACAACCTACTCCAAAATTTAATGACTTCAAACAATGATTCATTGTTTTCTAATGATTCTGTAAGACATCAAATTGTTCTAGGCCCACTTGGGCAGTCTTTATGTTTTAGGCTGGGCTCAGATGTTCTCAGGTGGGCTCCCTCACATGTCTGTGGCCTCAATTGGTTCAGCTCGGGCTGCTGGCCTCCCTCCATGTGCATTCATCATCCAGCAGGCTGACTGAAGCCTATTCACAGCGTGCTGGAAGCCTCCCTAGTGCAAGAGAGAAAATGCAGGGCCTCCTGAGTCTAAACACAGAACTCACAAAATCACTTCCTCTATATTCTGTTAGTCAAAGCAAGTCACAATACCAGCTCAAATCAAGAGGTGGGTTAACAGATTGCGTTTCTTGATAGAATGAATTGCAAAGAACTTGTGGCTATTTTTGCAATTTGCCACAAATATCCTCTGGCTTTTGAGTGATATAAGTGAGTTTGGTGTGTGAGAGTTGGAATGTCTCCATATTTAAAATGAATTCCATTCACTCACCTTCCTGTCACTATTTAATTTATCCCCATTGAAAGCATAGCACAACTTTCTCAAGGGAGATTTGAACAGAGGTCTGTTGAATTACAATATGTACAAGGTGCTATGATTTGTTGTCACAAAAAATCTGTCAGAATTTTACAGATGAAAACACAGAAACTTGGAGAATTGTAACTAATCTTCTTGTTGTCCCCAAGCATGTTATTCTGATGCAAAGGCCTGTGTACTGATATCCAGTCACACATCCTCTCACAATGATAAAGCTAATGAAGCAGATGTGCCTTGCAAAGACAATGATTCTGTTCTTCATTTAATATCATTCCTACCGATTCTTTGCCACCAACACCCCTAAGTTATGGACTAGATGCTTTAAATGACTGTCTTACATAAACTGCTTCCTGATAATTTTCCACTGAAAAATATGCAAAGTTACCTCCATGTCCAGATCTACTTTCACCACAGCTGAAGGGAACTTCAGCTAAACTGAACAGGTTATCTAATGAGGACTTTGTGCCAAGGTTATAGTATATAACAAACAAACGCTTGTTGAGTTGAACCGAAGCTCTTAATTCATCTGAATCAGGTTACAGAACTGACTGCCTGGAGACAGGTGATGTTCTTCAGCTCCAGTGGTGATTGGG
>JAQQSS010001615.1:0-17037 GCA_028646465.1 Rhinoceros unicornis | reverse complement strand
GGTCCCTGACGTGGGAGGCTTCTCGTTTGTCCCTCTTTATCCGCTCTCTGGGGGGCTCAGATGTTGACGGTAAACAGTAGCAGTTCTGAGCCCTCTGCGCGGGAGTTTCCCACTGGCTGAGAGAGCCCGAAGAGCTGCAGTTTCCCCGCAGAGGGCCGCCCCTCCCCCCTCTCTGGGAGCCGCGCGGCCCGGGATCGCTGATCTGATGGGGAGAGGAGTTCTCTTTACCTCTCCCCGCTGCCTCCGGGGGCCCAGCACGCTCCGCTCTCAGATGTGCGGCAGTGTGGCTCTTTCCGCTCTAGCTTTTCACTGTCTGGGATTCCATTGTTGGTCTGTGACTATTTCTTTTGTTGTATCTTGTCGGGGGAAGAGTTCACGGAAAAGCTCACTCCGCCATGATGCTGACGTCACTCTCTGTCCTCACTCTTTTTAATTCTGTTTTCTTTTACCTGTTCAGCTTGGGTGATTTCTTCTAGTCTGTTGTCCAGCTCGCAGATCCATTCTTTTGTATCCTCTACTCTGCTTTTGAGTCCCTCTAGTGAATTTTTCATTTCCAGTATTGTATTCTTCATTTCTGATTGGTTCTTTTTTATATCTTCCATTTCTTTGTTGACATTCTCACTGAGTTCATCCATTCTTCTCCCGAGATCAGTGAGTATCCTTAGCACTTTGTTTGAACTCTCTGTCGGGTGGGTTGGTTGTTTCTGTTTTGCTTAGATCCTTTTCTGCTGTTTTGTCCTGTGCCCTTACTTGGAACATATTCCTTTGCCTCCTCATTTTTCCTCTTTCCCTGTGCTTGTGTTTATGTATTAGGTAGGTCAGCTATGTCTCCTGATCTTGGATAGGTGACCTTATATAAGTGATGCCTTATGAGTCCTGCAATGTGCTTCTCTCCATTCTGAATGTTCCAGGCGTGACCCCTATGTGGGCTACGTGTCCTTATGTTGTGGCATGGTTGTTCTCCCTGTAGGTGCCCAGGTAGGCTGAGCTATGCTCCTGGCCAGCTGTTGTAATGCTCAGCTTCTTGTAATTGTTATGGGCCCTTCAGTCTCTTTACCAAGTGTAGGGAGCCCCAACACAGTTGGCTGCAAGTTCTAATATCACATTTGTGTTGCAGTATTTCTTTTAAGTGAGTAGGCCCCCAGTGTGGCAGGTTGTTAGGCTCAGGGGCTTACAAATGCTATAAGCCTCCAGCCTTTAGGTCTCTTGTCAGCTCTCTGAGGATTGCAGCTTAGTGGAGCTGGCGTCAGGCACAGGAGCACCCAATTGTTTCAGGCTTTGGAAGGTGGGGCAAACCCCCTATGTGGGTCTTTGAAAAGCACAAGTCTTCTGCAGCTGACAAGGCTCGCCTCCCACAAGTCCACACACACAGTCAACACAGCCCTGACCTGTGTACACACCCTGACCTCCCGAAGTGGACCCAGTCTATCCACTGCGGGAGACCCACACACTCCACCCCTGCCCCCCACTCTCCATCTGCTCCTTGCACATGCCCTGCCACACTGAAATGGACCCCGTTGCCAGGCTGCGGAGAATCCAGTCACCAATCTATGCAGGCCCACAAGTTGCCCGAGGGCTTGTTGTTGGGTGGGTCCAGTCCCTAGGGTGGGCTGCCTGCCCTGGCTGAGCTGGATTAAATTGGTGCTCTAGTGGGTGGGACAGACAGTGGGCTAGCAGGCCACAGGGCAAACTCCAATGGTGTCTGCCAGTGTCTGTGTCAGCATGCCCACACCAGGCCACAACAATGGCCGCCGCCAATGTCCCAGTCCCTGGAGAGGTCTCATCTCTCACCGAGATGCACTCAGATCCTATCAGGTGAGTCTCTTTTCACCAAAGCACTGTGCACCTTTCTTTCTGGTAATTTTAGGTTGCTTTCTGCAATGGGTGAATTTGTGCATGGGCCCTTTAAGAGCAGGTTTTAATTTCTCTGTGAACCAGCTTTTCTGGGGATACTCCCCAATGTTTTAGTAGCAGGCAAAGTCAGATATTATGCCACTCGTCTCGATTGTGCTGGGTCCACACAATGCCTACAGCGGAAGCACTCCCCGGCTCAGGGCCTTGCTCCTCCAGGGAGGGCTGCATACCCTCGGGCTGCTCCTGGTGGCCATGAAGCACTGCGGCTTGTGAAGGCAGCATTTTTTCTCTCCAGAAGGGAGTTTCTGCCTCTTCCACCTCAATTAGGATTGTCATTGTTGCAGGAGTTCCTCTTATCCAGTTTTCAGTTCTGTCTCAGGGGTAATTTTTCCACAAGTAGTTGTAAATTGGCTGTGTCCGTGGGAGGAGGTGAGTTCAGAGTCTGCCTATGCCGCCATCTTTACTTCTTCCCCACAATTGAATTTTGTATGTTTATCTTGTAGCCTCTAACCTTGCTGAACTTACTTAATAGTTCTAGTAGTTTATATGTAGATTCTTTGGAATGTCTATGTAGACAATCATGTCCTCTGAAAACAGGAGCAGTTTTATTTCTTCCCTTGCAAACTGTATGCTTTTTATTTTCTTTTCCTTCCTATTTCACTGGCTAGAACTCCAAAAAATGTTGAATGGTGAGTGGTGAGAGTGGAAACCCTTGCCTTGTTCCCAATCACAGGGGGGGAAACATCCAGTCGTACACCACTAAGTATTATTTAGCTGTAAGATTTTTTGTAAATGCTCTTTATCAAGTTGAGGAAGTTCCCTTCTATTCTTATTTTTCTGATCACTTTTGATCATGATTGGGTGTTGAATTATGTAACCCAGTACTCCCCATGTGTATATCCCTAACTTGGATTATACTTTTCTGATAGCTGCCTTTTCTACTGGTTTTCAAATGAGCCATAGTCTTTCCATTTACTGCCTACATAAAGTCTTGGAACATGGAGTCTATGTTACGTATTTACTCCCTTTAAGTTTTATGACATAAATTTATACCATTTCAGCTACTTGAGCACTTATTCTGGTCTATGCCTTATACAGTTTAGTTTTGTTATGAGAGTGCACTTACATTTGATTCCATTTTACACTCCTAGTGTCTTTTTTTTCTTACACAAATGGTGCATGTACTTGGACTCACAATATTTATGTATTCTCTGTTGCCAGGGCTACATCACCTCATGTGCTACAGCATCTTTTCCTGAAGAGTCCTGTTGTGTTATGTTTCCTCTAAGACAAACCCTCCATGTTATTTGAGGGCCAAGCTTGCCATTAAAGTTATTCAGGCTGATGTAATCTCCATTAATGGAGTATTCAAATGCTATAATTGTGTTATACTTTAAGAATTCTCTGCAAGCAGAATCCTGACTTACTTTCTAAATATTATGGATCTCAAATCATCTATCAGAGTTTATGTGTGGAAAGTTTCTTTTGCTGTCATAGCTTGAAACTTTTTCACTTAGCTTGTCTAGCTTACTGTTATGTAGAGTGATTCACTCTCTCAGTTTCTTATTATTTTCTGTCTATCAAGTGACATTAGAATTGTTTGGAGTTAACAGCATAGTGAACACCCAGCATCTTGTCTATTTCACTTTCTTTGCTGTTGTGTAAGAAGAGCAAGTTCTATCTCCTCTGCTGACCATGTCCCAAGCCCTTAACTCAGACAAGTGCAGTGAGAATTTATCAGAATAGTGTTAACATTTTAACTTAATATAGTTAATTCAATTTGTATTAAACAGATTTGGATATAGAAATATATTTAATCTTAACTATGTGGCACTTTCTGCAAATCTTACAAATATGGAAGTTACTTTTTCTTTAAAGGGGATTAAAAATGAAATGTATCAGAGTTTTCACCTTAGAAAAGAGAAATGAAAGTCTTTTTTTATTTCTCTAAGTATTTTAGTATTTTAGAATTATTTTACCTTTAAGCAAAGTTATACATGGACATGGTTTAAAATATCAGGTATTTCTATAAGCCTTGTAATAAAAAACAGCAGACCTCACTGCCTCCCCTTTTTCTATTTGTAGACACAAACTCTATTATGTAGTCTCATTTTCCAGGTGAGAAAACAGAGGCTTAGAGAGGTTAATTAACACACCCAAGTTCACATGGGTAGGAAGTGATGGAGCTGTGATTAGAACTCAAATCCTCTTGACCCCAGAGCCTGAGCTCTGAGTTATATTGCCTCTCAATTACAAGATTTATTAGTTTCCTGTTTCTGCTGTAACATATTCCCACAAATTTAGTGGCTTAAAACAACACAAATTTATTATCTGACAACCCTGGAGGTTATAAGCCTTAAATGGGTCATATGAGGCAAATCAAGGTGTCAGCAGGTCTGTGTTCCTTCTGGAAGCTTTGGAGAAGAATCTATTTTTTGCCTTTTCCAGCTTCTAGTGGCCACCTACACTCCTTGGCTTGTGGTTCCCTTCCGGTAATCACTTCACTCTGACCTCTGCTCTGTCATCATATCTCCTTCTTTGACTCTCCTGTCTCCCTCTTTCACTTACAAGGACCCTTGGGATTATATTGGGCCCACTTAGGTATTCCAGGATAATCTACCCATCTCAAGATCATTAAGTTAATCACAAATGTAAAGTCCCTTTTGCAATGTAAGGTAATATATTTAGAGGCTCCAGGGATGTGGATGGGGAAATCTGGGGGAGGGGGAATTATTCTGCCTATATACAGGGCGAAACTTCATCTGAGTGACCCATAGTAAATGCAAAATATCTAAAACGGAAAATGTTCTCTTTCTCCTTAAATTCTCCCTCCATCTGTCCTGTTCTCCTTGGTGACTGGGATCGCTCCCTTCCTGCTCTCTCAAGCACCTTCTACTCTTCCCCTTCTCCTCTCTCCCATATACCACTGATGGAAGCACATCATCCTGCATCTGCTTCCCCACATCTCCCTGACCCTCTGTACCGCCCTGCCCTGACTTTAGTTTTGGCTCAATCGTGTCTGGCTTATGTTACTCTAACGTCATCTAACACTTTCTCTGTGTCCCTCTAACCCATCCTTCCCACCAGAGCATTCTCTCTAAAATGGGAAACTGCTTATGGTACTCTCCTTCTTTTTTTTTTGTGAGGAAGATCGGCCCTGAGCTAACATCTGCCAATCCTCCTCTTTTTGCTGAGGAAGACTGTCCCTGGGCCAACATCCATGCCCATCTTCCTCCACTTTACATGGGACACTGCCACAGCATGGCTTGACATGCAGTGCGTGGGTGTGTGCCCAGTATCCAAACCAGCGAACCCCAGGCCGCTGCAGCAGAGCGCGTGCACTTAACCGCTTGCGCCACCAGGCTGGACCCCAGTACTCTCCTTCGTATCAACATGCATAATGGCCCCTACTGTCGGCAGAATTACATCTAAGTCCTTAGTCTGATGTATGAGATACCTATTAGCTTCATGTGTCCCCCTCCTATTTTACCAATCCCAAACTACTTTCACCTTCCTTAAAGCCCCTGCCTTTCCCTGTCTCCATGCCTCTCGAGCATCATTAGACTTGGAAGCCATTCTCCACCTCCCTCTGGATCAGCTTGAATGTCTTTTCCACTAGAACGTTTGCTAATCCTTTGTGACTTTGTGAATGTATTTTAGACTTTTCTCTGATGAGCCTCCTTCTCTGTTTGTGTATTTTCTAGACGGTAAGCAGGGCTCCATCTTTCTCGTTGACTTTTATATCTCCAGAGCTCAGCTGACTGTCCTATCACATAAGTGCTTAGTAATGAATGACTATACTTCATTACTCCTGCCTTATTTGTTACCAACTTCCACCAATATAAACAATCTCTTATGTCTTGTCCCTTTTGCCACATCACATCATCAGGGCAATAACAAAGATTCTTAAGTTTCTGAACCTCCTCCACCTGGGGAAAGGCTTTACCATTTTAGACCTTGCCCCCATCCTCCTCCCTACCTGCTCTCATTGCAGATTTTAATTTTTGTGGCTCTAAAGTTCTTGGAGTCTCTGTGTCTTTTATGTTCTGATTTGTCTTGATCATGCCAGTGTTGATCACACCAATCTTCCTTGTCTCTGCTGTTCTTTAAGTGTTTTGGTGTTTTTCCCTCAATGTAGAGACACAATTTTTGATGGATTGTCTGTTGAAGGGTTTCCTGGTTTCCCTTCTGTGTGCCAAAAAGACCATCTTTTCTGCTTTTCAGTGTTGGTTGATTGTGCCTATATGATTTCTAAGAGAGTCAGAGTCTATGGAGTGTCCCTGGCAGCAAAGATTTCACCCAGAATTTGGCCTGAATCTGCACTTTTGCCACCACGGTCCATCAGGAAGGCTTCTTTGTTTTCATCATTGCCCAGGGAGGTGTGGTGACCTCTTAGCCTTGGACCCCAGAGTGTGCTGTTGGAGGGGGATGGTAAAGTGAGAGAGGCAGTCACAGGTCTTCTGTGGGTGAGATTTTTGGGGCAGAAAGATCTCCTCATCTATAGCATCCTCAATAAACCAGTGATAAGCTGAAAGAAGACTAGGGTTTCATGTCAAATTGAGGGACACCTTCACCATGCTAGATTGACCTTCAAATAAAATTCCAGCTGGAAAAAGTTCAGAAATATAACAATGTTAAACTTGAGTCCTGGTTTGTTATGCAAGAATCAGTCACTGCTCCAAGGATGTGATGTGCATGTCGACCACCAGTTCCGTCCAGACTGAAATGTAAGATGATTTTCTCAACTTACTCTGTGGTGGGAATCCCCTTGGAAACCCCGTGTTTTCTAACGGGTGTTCCCCACATAGCCTTCGTGTCTCCTTCGTTTCTAGCATTATCTCACTCTACTAGGCTCTGAAAGGAGCGATGGGGCAGACGGAAATTCAGGGAAGGGGGAAGAGGTGGTGCGAAGCTTTCCAGACCAGCAGGGCAGCCCTCCTGCTTTTGTGTGTCACTGCTTGTCTCCTTTTGCTCAAACCCCTCCCTCCTCAGGCTGCTGTTCTTAATTACCCCACTCGCCCCCTCATTGCTGAAGTCTCCAGCTGTAGCAATAGGGATCTGGGTCAAAGACAAATTGGATTTAATATTCTATAAAACGGTCTCATGGATACCAAACAAAATCTCTTTAATTAGAACTTAAGAGTCACAAGAAGCAAGTCCATTTGGCAAATTAGCTATTCTGTGGCCTCAGGGCGCTGGCCAGCTTCCCAATCACCCTGAGATGTCCCCAGGTCTCTAATCACAGGATCCAAGGTGTAGAAAGGACAATGGCAATGGTCTAGTTCAACCCACGCATTTTGCTGCGTATAATGTAGTCCTACTAGAACTGAGCTCCAGAAGGGCAGGAATGTTGCCTTTTCCCCCCCTGATGTTCCAGTGCCTAGAACAGTGCCATGCAATAAATATTTGTTCAATGAAAAATGAAGTAGAAAAATTCAGGCCATATTGGTCTAAAGATCTTATCTAGGGTCGTACAGCCTGCGAGTGGCAAGGCCAGTTTAACTCAAGTTTTGACTTTCAGTTTGATGCTCCTTTCACTAATTCATATAATACCAACTATATTTCCATTTTGAGTCTTTTAGTCCTAATTATTGAATGAAAGTCTTCATCTCTTCTTAAAGCAGTTTAGTCACCAGAGAGTTGGAAAGATTTTCGTTCTGTCAGAAGTATCTAGATGATATATATTATTTTCTTTCTTCCATCTGAACCACATTCATCAGAGTCCTCTCCTTCCTTTCCTATCTTCTTCCCCGGATAAATAGTTTTCTTAGCATTTACATCTTATCTGAATAGGAATATTTATATATATATTCACAAATGTATATGCATATAAATACATATGCATAGATAGACATATACACATATATCCAATCACTATATGGTGTTTCTGGAGAAACATTAACATTTCTCCCCTTAATTACCTTAGAATATGCTACAAGAATTCTTCACCTGAATTACATCTTGAAGGCAAACCAATTTCTGCAACTCTGCAATTAAGACCATATTTTTCTTAAATTAGGGGTTCATATTTGACCATTCATCTGTTTGTTTCCTGACCACGATGTTTTGCACAGAGCAGCCACACAGGTCTCCACTCTAACTCACCACCCTGCAATGAGAAGAGTGGCTAAAAGCCGCCCAAGTGCTCACTTGGATTGTCTGGACAGTGAGCTGGGTGGCCCAGGGAACCTTTTCTGCCAGCTGATGGGGCTGAGCCGAGACCAACGTTCAACTTCATCAGACCAGAGGAATTACAACTTCCCATGAGCTGAAGATCCCTAGATGCTGGCAGCAGTGTTCCTAGGTACTCTTGTAAATATCTGTGTCCAAATCCTCTCTTCTTGGCACCAGAGTGATCTGAGTATCCCCACTGACAAGGTCACCTCCTCACGTTCACCATATAAAAGGCAGAGCAATAATGAGGTGAGGTCCCAGCCCTGGAATAGATACTGAATGCTTGTCCAAGCTCAGACTCATGACTCTGTGGGAGGGCGTAAGGTGGTGCCTGTGCCTCTCTTTCTGTGGTTGACCCCTGGCCTTAAAAGTTTTCCACTTCTCCAATGAATCCTTAACTCGTGCAGGGAGACCTTGTGCACAGCAGCAGTAACCATCCCTGTGTTCCACACTCCCTTTCACCTTCTCTGGAGGAAGACAGCCCTCCTCTGTGAGCCCACACCCGTGCTTGCCTACAAAGTAAGTTTTGGCTGTTGATGCATAATGAACCTCTAGTGCTATTTTTTTGTAGTAACAGAGAAGCAAAGAGGCCAAAATATATAACCTTTTCTTCCTCTCTCCTTCCCTCCCTCCCTTCATAACTCTATGTATCTGGGTATCTATGTATCTATCCATCATCTAACTCTCTATTATATCTATCTATCTATCTATCTATCTATCTATCTATCTATCTATCTATCATCTATCTATCTATCTATCTATCTATCTATCTATCTATCTATCATCGATGTATCTATCTATCATCTATCTATCATCTATCTATCTATTATCAATCATCATTATCTATTGTTTATCTATCATCTTTCTCTGTATCTATCACCTATTTATCTTCATCATCATCATCATTTATCATTTATCAATCTTTCTTCTGTCTCTATATCTATCTGTGTATCATCTATCATGTTTCCATCAAGAGTTGGCATACCATAGTGGTTTAGAACACAGACTCTGGAGCTACAATATCTGAGGTTAAATGCCAGCCCTGCCACGTAATGATTATGTGAACATAGATATGTTATTTGACATTTCTATGCTTCAATTGCTACATCTTTAAAATGAGAATGGTAACAGTATGTGATCCTATATGATTTTTATGAGGATTGTTATTTCTTCAGTGCATAGAACAATGCCTGCAACTCAGTAGTGTTAAATAAATTAAAATTTTATAACACTACACACATTGTTTAGTATGATATAAATATAAATGTATTTAAAATAGACATATCAATGTATATTACATTAATAAATTAAATCAGCTTTTGATTACTAGAGAAGAGTGATAATAGGACAAAAGCTGAAATGGTCTTTGAGTAAGTAGTCTGTTCTGAGCATGAGATAGTAAACAGCTCTCCCTCCTGAGCTCTCATATACAGATTGTTTTTCTGCCTCTCCTTTTGTGAAATCTGGTCTAAGAATTGGACTGTGTATATGTGCATGTGGACTTCTTAGGTCAGAACCCCTATGGGGACACCCCTGTACAGAGAGATGAGGAATGACCAGGCAGGGCATAGAGGCACGATTTGAAATTTAGATATGCCTGAGCTTAAAGAGAGGTATCAGGAGCTCACAGATCATTGTGAGATAAAGTCTAGATTAGAAAAAAGAAACACATTTCTTTTTTTATATTCATAAAAAAAATTGAAGCCATACTCATTCTAATTCAAAGTAACATGTACAGCTCTCTATTGCAAAGCCTGTCTATTGCGGTCTGTAACAACACTCTGGGGTGTATATCATTTTTACAGATGTGGAAACATGGTGCATCTACTAATTCAGGTTGTTCATTAGTCTCCCCAAAATGAGAAAGAAAACGCCCCTTTTAATTTCACTTTGTAATTGGAAAAATAAAACTTGTGACAAAAAGAGTAGTTAAATGAAATATAAGTAATTAATGCAACTGGTTGTCCAAAGATGGTTTGAGTTAAAAATATGTAAACCTCAAAAATATTACAAAGGAATTGAGTAATTAGTTAGTAACTATTGGTGAAGGAAACGGTGTGTTACAGAATATTTAAGATTACTGAGGTTGGTAGAAATAAAACTACAGAATAATTTCATCATATATTTCTTGATTTCCAAATTAGATACAAAATAGGACCTTGGGTCCTCTGGTAGTAGAGGGAGATTCTGGTGCTGACATTGAACTCTACTCATAGAGCCTAGATTCTGAGAGATGTTGATAAAAGAAGTTGGTGTCTTCTTGGCATTTGTACCCAAGGATCTTCCAAAACTGAGAGAATCTGGGTATACACACACAGTGTTCACCAGGGAAGTCTCTCTTGACTGTTCACCACTCCCCCAACCCATATCCACTGCTTTTACTTTTCTGTCTCCCACTTCAAACCCCCCATCTGTCTACACTGTGCTCATTGCCACGTAGGGTGATTAGAAGGACTTTACCCAGAATCAAGACATTTTCCTGGCTCCCCTTCCCCTCAGGAATTTCTCAGCAGTGGTTGCCTTTAATAACAGTTCAGAGATGAAGGCCATGTCAAGAAGAAATCTAGAGAGGGCTGGAGCAGGTGGAACCAGCTGACCCTATCAGATGAGGTTTCAGTCATTCTTAGAAGACCTCTGAGCTGTAAATTCTGTTGTCACTTAAAGAGTCTGTGTAAAGTTGGTCTGAGAATAGGAAGTTCCAAGGACTGAAGAAGTCCAGGTGACATAGAGCCAAGCAGAACTGAAGTTTCTGTGGTTCCCGAGAACAGGAAGCATGTCAATGCCTTTGCTTTCTCAGTGGGGCGTGGGGTAAGAGGAGGTGGGCATGTGGATGGGGGTGAGGTGAGGACTTGTGTGACGCATTCCAGGACTCATATTTCATGTTCCCTCACAGAAAATTCTTTCCTGAAATACTCCTCAAGACGCATACACCCTGGACCAGTTTGGGTTGGCGTCTCTCCTATGAGCTTCCAGAGAACACATGTACCTTCTGATGGGACACTGTTCATCATCAGCTCACTATGGTGGAAGCCCAGGAACAGCTTTATGTTTTCCCCTCTAGTAATGCAAAAATATTAGTTCTTTCTCACTCTTTCAGTGTAGGAATACTTCATTCCTTTTCTTACTACCAATGAAAACTACTAGCTCTTTCTTCCTTCCTTCCTGATTTGCTTCTCCCTAGGTTCTACTCTTGTGTGATTAATTAATTAATTATTATTTATTCATTGTAGGTACTCTATTTTTAAGAGCAGTTCTATGTTCACAGCAAAATTAGGCAGAAAATATAGAGTTCCCATATACTCCCTGACCCCACACATGCACAGCCTCCCCAACTATCAACATCCCACAGCAGAGCAGTGCATTTGTTACAATTGATGAGTCTAGATTGACACATTGTTATCACCCAGAGTTCTAGTTTACATTAAGATTCACTCTTGGTGTTGTACATTTTACTAGTTTTGACCAATGTATAAGCACATGTGTCCACATTACAATATCACACAGAGTATTTTCACTGCCCTAAAAATCCTCTGTGCTCTGCCTATTGATCCTTGCCTCCTCCCTAACCCCTGGCAACTACTGGTCTTTTTTGTGTCTCCATAGTTTTCCCTTTTCCAAAATGTCCTATAGTTTGAATCCCATGGTATAATTTTTTCAGAGGGCTTCTTTCACTTAGTAGTATGCATTCAAGGTTCCTCTATGTTTTTTCATGTCTTGATAGTTCATTTCTTTTGAGTGCTGAAAAATATTCTGTTGTCTGGATTTATTTTTGAAAATATAAAGATGTCTTTAGGAAACAAAGCATAAAAAATCACTGGCAGGTTTCATGTGTCTATTTGTCTTTATGAAATGTGACAGTCAAGTATTAGGGTGCAGATGTTTGCTCTGATTACCATTAGGATAAAATCAAAACTCTTTACCATGTCTGACATGATCTTTTCTCTATAAACTCTCCAATCTTGTTCCACCCACATTGACCTTCTTGTTCTTTAAACGCTCTAAACTCGTACCCTCCTCAGGGACTTAGCACTCTCTCATCCAGAATGCTTTTCCTTCAGATCTTAACGATAGAAAAACAAAAGGAAATATTTGTTACATCTATTGGAATTTAAGCTCCATGAGACAGGGACCACATCCGTTTTTCTTCTATATTACATCTCTAGCACCTAATACAGTGACTGAAACATAATGGGTGCTAAAATATTTATTGATTAAAAACAGTTAGTATGCTTCTCCCAGTTGAATATATGCACCATGAAGGCAGCTATTTCATCTATATCATCAGCTTGTAGAACAGTTTATTTTAGGCATTCAAGAAACATTTGTTGAATGCATATTACATTCTTCAGATTGATCTTCTTTGAACTTTTTTTTAATTTGAAAAACCAGAAAACTGTGGGTAATAGTGTGAGCACAAAAGCCAAGGTCAAACACTATAGAAAGATTCTCCTTGTAAAAATATTTTTTCCATATCTATAATGAACCTCAAAGTTATCTGCATTCTTGTATAACAATGCTATGATGGACATGTCTGATCAATGCAGGTCCTCTATTCCCAGCTGATTTCAGGATTTCATCTTTACTTGCACATGCTATATGCACTATAATGGGATTTTATTTGCTAATCATCGGCATTCATTAATTCAAGGATTTACCAAAAAATTACCTGAAAGATTTACCTGAGATTCTATCCCCTCAGTAAAAACAAAGGGGTTAGTCAGTAATTCATTAGGAGAGATGCAACTGGGGGTTCAATACATATATATATATATTTATGTATTTATATTTACATATGTGTATATATATTTGTCTAATTTTTAAACCTTATAAATATTTTTAAAGAACACATGAAATCAGTTAATGTATATCATTAAATAACTTCGTATTTAATATTAACATGCAATATATGTGCATGTTCTGTATCAATTTGCAAGACAATTGTGAGGGAGCATTATAGTCATTATCACTTTTCTGATTCAATTGACAGCCCTCAGGCTCGTTCTTGATTAGGTACCTAATAGGGTGTACAAAAGCTGTGTTGTTTGAAACTATGTAATTTTGTTTTATCAATATTTTGCTCAAACACTTCTTTTATTGTATAAACGACTGAACTATCATGTATAGTTCAAGATATGGTATGTCCAAGGTATGTCATTAAAACAAAATATAAGCTGTGATGTGGGGCAAGTTACTCAAACTAAAGGATAGTTTTCTTTGCTGAAAATTTAAATAACAATAATTACCATATAATTTGTTCATAATATTATGTGTGGCAATACATCTTAATGTATAGTACAGTGTCTGGCATACACTAGGTCTAAAAATGATAGCTATTATTGTTATACCAGTACAAAGAATAATATTGATAATTATAGTATTAATTATGTGTCTGTCTTTCTCTGGACTATATTCATATTTCCAAGAGTTCCTATTAATCTTCATTTTAAACCTTTTACCTTCTCCTTTACCACTATGTTGCTACTGTAGTAACAGAGGTTATCATTAGCCTCAGAGGTACCAAGATATTCCTGGAAAACTAACTTTTTCTGGAGTGCATCCTTTGAATTTTAAGTAAGATGTATGTATTGAGAATGCAGACAGCTGATAACTCAATGAGCTTTACTCAACTATCTACTCATCACAACCTCTATTTTGTCCCCTCTAAGAACACACACCAGAGCTTATTTCTGGGGAAAATGAACTACCACCTGTTCAGTTATAGCTTTCTACCAGGATCTGCAATTAACATGTCATATACACGATTTTATTTTATCTTAATAGTAACCCTATTAAGTAGATACTGTCTAAACTTCTAGGTTAAGAAGACTGAGGTTAATAGAGATTGTGTAATTTGTGGAAGGTCACAAAGTTTATAAATTCTCTAACTGTGATACAAATACATTATCTCAAAATCAGTTGCCTTTTACATTATATCCCATGGTGTCTCAAAATGCTAGGTCAAGGGAGGAAATGAAGACCTTTTAGACAATTATCTTCTTTCTTAGGGAATATCGTTATATTAGGAATCATTATACCAGAGAAGAAATATTCCACCTGCCTCCCAGCAAACCCTAAATATAAGAACCAGAGAATTTAAATAAGTGTCCCAGGAAGAAATACTGCAAATCACTTTCTTCTTTTGATTCCTGAACCTGCATACATATCTTCAGCATATCACAAAGTTCATTGATATTTGGTGAGGACCTAGTGCTGGGCACCAAGTAAATGGTCCACGAATAATTTTTGAATGGAGAACTTTCATTAAAAATGTTTACCCAGAGACAATGAGAACTTAAGTTGTTGGGTTGATTGGCTTTTTTCCTAGGAACTGTCCAATCCTAAAAATTCATAGAAAGTTTCCTAGTTTTCATTCTCTGCAAAGTGAAACATCAGCACTGGTGGCAGCTGTGCTGACTGCCAATGCTTTTGTGAACTTTTTTCTGTTTCAAGTCTGAAAAGATGACTGTGACAATCCCCAGGAACCCTTGGACTGTAGTTGGAACTGTGATGGTTGTTCTCATGGTGCTGAGGACTCCCATGGCCCACCATAGAGGTGCTCCAAGTAAGTTCTGGACAGCTGCCTTCAGAGATGCCAGATCTGGGAATTAATTTTCTTGGTGCCTCTGGGGCTTAAGGTAGGGTGTGTTGCACTCTGACCAAATCCCAGGTAGAATTTGGAAGGGCTCCTATCACTGTCCAGATTTCTCCTCCTCAGGAAACAGAATTGTGCTAGATTTGTTTTTTCAACCTCTGCAGTTGGAGGGAGGATAGTTTCTCTCAGGGAAAAGACTTTGAGATGTCAGAGTTGGAAGAAAAAGAGAAAGTACATTTCTATACCAGATGCAGGACAAAGGCATATGAGACCACTTGAGAAGCATTAAGAAACCTCAGAGAGTAAGTGAAAAGGATTTGCCACCCTAGGGACTTTCTGGGCCAAGTGGTGTCCATGCACTATTGGACTCAGGGTTGGAGAAATTCAAGACAGCCGTGGTCTCTGTTGCTTCACTATGTGAAGAGCACAATTGCCCATTCCTTCAGTGTAAGCAGCAGATTCACAGAGATAGCATCGTAGGGTCTGAGAGGTAAAATGGAATGAGGACAGGCAGTGAGTGTCATTAATTCTGAGCTTATGTACAAACTTGAGTCAGTATTGATGGTGAATAGGGTTATGAGAATGATGAAAATACCAAAGGAGTTGATATTTATTTTGCACCCACTAAATCTCCAATTCTGTAATAGTACCATCAAACAAACCATCTCACTTAATCTTTCTAAAAGACACAACACACACACAGACACATATAGACACACTGATGACTCTAGTGTGAGTATTATCCCACATTTTTTACATTAGTTATTTTGAAATATAACACAATACATTATATAAAACATATATGTAAAGTTTAACAAAAGTTATAAAGAAATATTCAAATAACCAATAACCAATAACCAGGTTAAAAATGACTGAATATTACCAGCACCCCGAAAGACTCCCATGTGCCTCTTTCCAATTATGCACACTTCTATGTTCCAGAAGTAAGCACTATTGCAACTCTTGTAATCATAATTTTATTGCTTTTTATTGTGGTTTTAACATTTATGAATGTATCCTTAAACAATATTGCTTAGTATTTCCCCCTTTAAAGTTTCTATAAATCTTGTATTTGTCTTGCTTCTTTTGCTCAATATTACGTTTGAGAAGATCTGTTGTAGATCTTTCATGTAACAGTAGTCCATCCATTTCATTGTTGTGTGGTAGATTCCATTTCATGAGGATACAACAATGTACTTACCCATTGTAATATGGATGGACCTTTTGGTTGCTTCCATTATTTTTTCATGTATCCTGGAGCATATGAGCCTTCATTTTTGTAGACTAGAGTATTTACTTAAATTAGAATTGGTGGGTCAAAAGGGTATGCATATCTTCAACTTTACAGCAGAATATTCTAGTGTTATTCAAATCAATTGTTTCTATGTGCACTCTCACAGAGGTTTAAAGAGAACCCAATTCTTGGCAGCTTTTGGTATTTTAGATTTTTTATGTTTCCCCATCTGGTTGGCATGTAATGGTATTTCACTGTTTTTTTTTTTTTTTGTGAGGAGGACCAGCCCTGAGCTAACATCTGCCAATCCTCCCCTTTTTTGCTGAGGAAGACTGGCCCTGGGCTATCATCCGTGCCCATCTTCCTCTACTTTACATGGGACGCCGCCACAGCATGGCTTGACAAGCAGTGCGTCGGTGCGCGCCCGGGATCCGAACCGGAGAACCCCGGGCCGCCGCAGCGGAGCGCGCGCACTTAACCGCTTGCACCACCGGGCCGGCCCCTCACTGTATTTTTAACATGCATGTCTCTGATTACTAATAAAGATGGGAAATTATGCATATGTTTATTGTCCATTGGCATTTACTCTTTATTGAAGTACCTATTTAGACATTTTCTTCTTTTTTCCTATTATGTTATGTCTTTTCTTATTTGTTTTAAAAGATATAAAAAAAGATTCTGAACCAAGCCCATTGTCAGTACATGCTTTGCAAATACTTGTTTGTACTTTGGGCTTATCTTTTTAACTCTGCTAATGATATCTTTCGATGAGCAGAAATTATTAATTTTAATGAAGTTGAATTTATGAATTTTTTATCTTTATGGTTAAGTGCCTTTAATGATTTAAGAAATCCTTTACACCTCCAAAGTCATGAAGATGTTCTCTAATTTTATCTTCTAATGCATTTGCATTATTGCATTTCATACTTAATGTCTCCTTTTAGATTTGTTAATAGTTGCTTTATGTACATTGGTGCTCCTATATTGGGTGCATATATATTTATAAGTGATATGTCTTCTTGATGGAGTGTCCCTTTTATCATTATATATTTCCCTTCTTTGTCTTTCTTAACCTGTTTTATCTTGAAGTCTACTTTGTCTGATATGAGTATGGCAACACCTGCTTTCTTTTGTTTGCCATTAGCTTGGAGTATTGTCTTCCATCCTTTCACTCTGAGCCTGT